>JANHAO010007888.1:0-19809 GCA_026873985.1 Saraca asoca | reverse complement strand
TATATCCAATTCACAGAATGTATAGTCCAGGATGCAATAGAACTCAATCAAATTGGTCTAGGGCACCCATCCAGACTAACACATCCGTCATTGTGTCAGGCAAGACACTTTATGGTCCCTAGCGAGGGCTTTCACAATTTTGGAGTAGTCGCGGGGGCCGCTGGGAGACGGGCGCGAGTATAGTGGTCGCGGGGCCGATCCTCGGACCCGTCGCTTGTCGAGTCGTGCTGTCGCTTAGGGGTGGCTTCCGGATCACGGCTAAGTGAGCGCTTGTCACTACTATTTGTGGTGAAGCACCTTCTTTTGCTTTTCCCGCCGACTCGTCCTCGCAGAGCCATTTTTTCAGTATATAACAGCATCCAAACACCTTAAAAAATTACATGAGCACTTTTCAAAGTGTGCATCCAAACACAAATAAGTTTATTAAATTAAGCGCTTATAACATAAGTTCTTATATAAAAAACTCTTATGACATAAGTGTTTATTTAAGTTGTTTACCCAAACGGACCCTTGGTAAAAGATAGGAGATTTTTCAATAAGCTACACAATCTATTTGAAAGACTCAAACATAATATAACTCCTGATTATATAGTTTATCATATCAGACCTTATACAATGTATTAAACGATGCCTTAATTATAAAACTATAACTTTTATGTACTTATTATGGAAAATTAGCTTTTACTTCTCTCTCTTTTTTTTTCCCTTTGTTGTGCATTCTTAATTAAAAATAAAATGAAAATCAAGTATAATTTAATAACGTCGTGCATAAAATTTTTAAAATCATGATAATTTTTAAATTATAATATTTTGTGATAAAATTTTTAATTTTAATAAAAGTAAGAAATTATTCAATAAAGTTAGTATTTAATGAATTTATCACTTAAAATGTAATGCTTAATTTTGATGTTAAAAGTTTTAAGTGTTATTAAACTCATCCTAACTATAATCCTAATTATCAAAATTATAATATCGAATTATATCATATTATATATTATTGTTGTCTTATTTATTATACAGATTGATTGTAGTTTATTCTTTATTGCTTTGAGGACTACCTTGCTTCTAATCAAATTGTTGATAAAAAATTGTTGTCACACTTTGCAGCGCAATGGCGTATGATATTAGTCTCGGACTTTCCCCACTCTTCCATGTCTTGTGATATAGGATTTTAAATTTTTTATTTATATATTTACAAGTTTTGTATACTTACGTAAAATTAGACTTTATTTTTCTTAGTTTTTTTAATTTTAATTGTTTTAAATTTTTAATTTTGAAAAAAAAAATAAAATGAAAATCTAGTATAATTTAAGCATATGTAAATTAGGCTGTACTTTTCTTATTTTCTAAAATTTTAATTACTTTGCATTTCTACTATTGAAAATCATAATTTGATGCATAGGATTTTAAATCTTCTTAATGTTATAAAAATTGTAGTACTCATTTTCACTTAAATATTATTATGTAACAAGTGTTAGTTATCAAAAGACTTAAATATTATTATGTAACAAGTGTTAGTTATCAAAAGAATGCAACTGATAATTTTTTTTTTCTTTTTCAATCCAATTCAAATCGTGGATAGAATTTTTGTATTAATTTGTTCGATAATAAATTATTTAGTTGAATTCTCTATAACTAATTTTTAATTTTATTGTAATTAAATTATTGAATTATTAATTCAATTTTTCAATTTTCTAAATTATCAAATCATATTTTGATTTTTAATTTTTAATATTTGAATTATTTATTTATTTGAGTAATACAATTTTGATATCAATTTTAATATTTTTTAAATGATTTTCAATTTAGAATATAGTGGTATTATAATTAAAGATTTAAAATTAAAAATAAAAGTTAAAAATATTTTAATATTTCAGTAAATTACATAATTCAAAATTAAAATAATTTTATGTGGCATTTGATTCATGAAATCTTCCTTACATTTCTGAGAATATTTTAAGAGATTGTTAAATTCTTATGTTCGATTCATAATTAAAAAAAATTTATCCGAAAATGATCACAATCTTGGAAATATTTTTAATCTAATATTCTCATAGGGGATGTGGCTTTCTTACATTCCTATAAGATGGGAATGTTTTAATCATATAAAAAGACTTTTGCCTACCCTTCTATTAATGTCATACCATTTAAACCTATCACCACTTTTCGTCATTGATCACCTCCCACCACTCTTACTTGCCGCCGTTGACCACCGCCCACTACCATAACCACTAACACTATTGTTTATCACCCATCACCTACCGTCGTTGAACCTCCACCGCCATTGTCTATCACCTACCACCCACTGACATTGACGGCCACCCACCACTGCCAACCTCCGTCGATTACTGTCCACAACCATCTATTGTCATTGACCACCACTTACCATTATTAACTGTCACTCATCATTACTTTTCACCGGTGACTACCATGTACCACCATTGACTGGTCAACTTTTCGGTATTAACTATTAAATTTTTAATGAAGACACTTTTGATAATTTAATAATATTTTTAAAAATATATAAATTGATTAAAATATAATATTATAATATTTTTATGAATCTTTTTAATTAAAACAAACATGGTAATATAACATTCCCGGGAATTACATTCTTAGGAATATATGATTTCATGAATTAAATGCTACCTTAATAATATATCATCTAATTTTTAAATTATAAATTACTTTGATAAATATTATACATCCTCATTCTTTATGAAAATTGTCTATTTCAAAAAAAATTATTAAACCCGATTCATTAATTTTAATTTGAATTATCTTTATGTGTATTAAATAATTTATATATAAGTAAATAATTTTATTTATATAGAAATTAAATATTTATCAACCCATAATTAGTAATTTTTCTAATATTATAAAAGTCGTATGAGTCATCCTCACCCAAATGTCTTCCAATTGCTAAGAGATGACAAGTGAAAAGAGCTTTTAATTTTATTATTTTTATATTTTGTTTCAGTTTAAATCATGGATATAATTTATATTTTTTATATTAATAATAAATTATTTATAACTAATTTCTATTTTTTTATTTTTTATTTTACTATTATTTAATTATTGAATTATTAATTTAATTTTTTAATTTTTTGAATCATTAAATAATATTTTGATTTTTAATTTTTAATATTTAAATTATTTATTTATTTAAGTAATTTAATTTTGATATCTATTTTAATATTATTGAAATAATTTTCAACTTGAAATTTGGTGGTATTATAAATAAAATTAAAAAATATTTAAAGATTTTTGTGAGTTACATAATTCAAAATTTAAATAATTCTAATAATATATCCTCTAACTTTTAAATTATAAATCACGTTATATATCTTTATTATTTATGAAAATTATCTATTTTAAAAAATATTTAATAAAATTATTTACTTTCAATTTTCAGTCTAAATTCATTAATATATTTTAATTTGAATTATTTTTATGTGTGTTAAATAATTTATAAATAAGCAAATAATTATATTTATATAAAAATAAAATATTTATCAATACATTATTAGTAATATCTAATTATGATTTGTTAGATAATGTCTATTTAAAAATTTTTACTTTTTGAATTTTCATATTATCTTTAAATATCAAACATGAAATTTGATAATTTCATAGTTTTGCTTTTTGAAATTTGTAATACTTTTAAATATTTATCACAATTTTAATTTATAACATTTTTGAAATGTATATTTTTTTAAGATGACATATTAGTTATAACAAAGTATAAACTCTTATTAATTAAATAATTAAATCTTCTGACATAAAATAATTAATTAAAAATTGTAAACAAAATAATTTATAAATAAATTTACGCTTCGTAGTTAATTTGAAATAGGTAAAAAATATGATGATTGTTTGTCTTTGAATATATTATAATTTATAATCTAAATTTATATTATAAATTGCTATCTAATAAAATTAATTAAACTCATGTATCAAATGGGATACAAGCTAGTATCTAATTATGATTTGGTAGATAATGTCTCATTCTTTAAATTTTTATATTATTTTTAAATATTAAATACTAAATTAATATTTCATAATCTCCCTTTTTTAATTTTTTTATCACTTTTGAGTACTTATTACAATTTTAATTTAAAATATTTTTAAAAATTAATAAAAATATATAATTTATAAGATAATATATTAATGATGATAATGTATGAACTCTTATTAATTAAATAATTAAATATTCTGATATAATGTAGGTAATTTAAAATTTTAAATAAAATAATTTATAAATAAAATTATTTGAATATTAATATATTATTTTTTTTGAAAAGATGAAAAAATGCAAATAATAAATTTAATTAATTTGAAATATTAATATAATAATTTTATTAAATTAAAAGAAATATAATATTCTCTTACAATTAACACGAATATAATTATACTAATTATATGGTTATCTTATAGGTAAAAATATAATGATAATTTACTTATATCTAAATATATTATAATTTATAATTTAAATTTATATTACAAATTACTATCAAATAAAATTAATTAAATTAGTATATCGTACTAGGTATAAAGTAATTTATAATATTTTGCATAGAATTTTAAATTATAACATACAAAATGATGTGCAAAAAATCTTCCTCTTATTATAAAAGTTATAGCATTTACTTTCACTCAAATGTATTATATAATAAATGTCTTGTACTTGTTAAGAGAGAATAAGTTAGAAGAACTTTTAATTTTTTTATTTCTCATTTTTATTCTAATTCAAATTATTGATAGAACTTCAATATTTATCTATTTTAATAATAAATTATTTATTATTTTTTAATTTTGTTATTATTAAAATATTAATTTAATTGTTAATTTTAGAATTATTAAATAATATTTTAATTTTTAATTAAATTATTTATTTATTTGAATAATACAATTTTGATATTCATTTTAATATTATTGAAATAATTTTCTACTTAAAATTTGATGATATTTAAATATTTAATATCAAAAATAAAAATTAAAAATCTTTGAATATTTTAATGTAGTGCATAATTTAAAATTTAAATAATTTTAATCATATATTCTCTAATTTTTAAATTATAAACTATTTTGATAAATACTACATATCTTCATTATTTATGAAAATTATTTATTTTAAAAATATTTAATAATATTATGTATATCTATTTTTTGATCTAAATTTATTAATAAATTTTAATTTAAATTATTTTTATATGTCTTAAATAATGTTTATATAAGTATACAATTATATTTATATAGAAATAAAATGATTATCAAAACATGATTAATAATATATAATTATTATTTAGTCAATAAGATTTATCTAAAAGTTCTTGCTTTTCAAATTTTTACATTATCTCTAACTATCAAATATTAAATTTAATATTCATAATTTCCTTTTTTGAAATTTATATTATTTTTTAGTACTTGTTATAATTTTAATTTGAAATATTTATGAAATTTTATAAAAAATATTTTTAAAATTTATATTTTTTAATATAATATATTAATTATAGTAATACATAAAATCTTATCAATTAAATAATTAAATTTTCTTGCATAAGATAGTTAATTGAAATGTTTAAATAAAATAATTCATAAATAATTTTATCTAAGTATTAATATATTAAAAATACATTTTTGAAAAAATAAAAAAAATTCAAATGATAAAATTTAACTAATTTAAAATATTAATATAACAATTGTATCAAATTAAAAGAAATACTTCTTCACAATTAATTTGAATATAATTATATTAGTTATATAATTATTTAACAGATAAAAATATAATGATGATTTATTAATATTTAAATAATTTATAATTTATAATTTAAATTATTATAAAATAAAATTAATTAAATCACTGTGTTAAAGCTAGTTTTGCATAATCAATTAATCAAATTTAAATCCGTTAAAATTTATTGTTTAATTTTCACAACATGGCATGGGATGAGTCCGATGCTGTAACCCTTACATCACACCCTCTTAGCCAAATGAACTGATTAAGGTACTGATTAAGAAAAAATTTAAGGCACCCGCGTATTCTTCTTCTCCGGTGAGTTTCCTCACATCAAGTTTGCCATCTGCCAAAAGCGCGAACTCCTCTTGATCCGTTTCTCGCCGTGCTTCGGCTTTGGCCTCTCCAACAGCAACTGATCAGGAGCATCCTCAGTTCGATTTTCCAGTCAGCCATTGCATTGTTTTGTATGTGTGATTCATTGAATATACCCGTCTTGTTTCGAATTGATCTTTCATTGTTCTGAATTGTTGTAAATATTTGAATCTGGGTTTCTTGTAGATTTGGATCTATTGGTGTGTATGTTTATCCACCTATAACAATCTTCTGAAGAAGACTAGGAAGGAAAACGCGAACTTGAATTTGATTTGCTTCAGCAATGGCTGCTCCTGTGCCTCCAGGGGCACCTAGACCCGGCAATGCACCACCTAATTACAACCCTAATCTTAGAGGTACTCCTGATGCATTGGCTGATAATATGCAGTATTTAAATCTTAATCGCCCTCCTATGACTGCCAATCCTGTTGCTAGACCACCCACTTTCGGCCAGCCACCCTCTTTTCCATCATCAGGCCCATCCCCAGGTTATCCTGGTGCATCAGCGCCATTTTCACGACCTGGTCCACCTCCAGTTGCTCAGGTGAGACCTGCAGTGCCTCCATCAGGGCCCCCCTCGTCTACAGTACCCCCAAATGCAAGGCCAACTGGCGCACCAATTGGTCAAGCTTTGCCATTTGTGTCAAGACCCCCTCCTGGCTCTGTGCCACCATTTATGGGCAGGCCTGCTGTGCCAGTTTCTGGTACTCCTAATCTTGGGGGTTCTGCTGTGCCGGTTTCTGGTACTCATGCAGTTGGGCCTGCGCCGCCAACTCTTGGTGCTCGTCCTAGTGCTTTTGCTTCTCCACCATTGGGTGGCAGCACTCAGGGCATTCCGCCTTCAAGTGGACAAGGTAATTTGATGAGTAATGGGCCACCGTCCTTTGGTTCAATGATTACGCAAGGTGCTCCCCGTTTTCCTCCTGTTGGCAGTGCCCTGCAACCACCTGTCGGACCTCCTACTATGAGAACTCCCCCAGGCCATTCCATGCAACCTCAGCTGCCGCCATCTTCTTTGGCACCTCAAGGCATGGTGCCGTCTTCAGGTGCACCTTATGGAACACCTTCATGGCCGATGCAATCCCAGCAGGTAATCTGTATCATTTCTGAAAATTTTTGTTTAAGTTCTGCCCTGCCACTTCCTTCTGTTGTGTGACATAGCATTCTTTGTGATTATATTTGTATAAGCCCTATGATTTGAGAAATTAATTTGTTGTTGTTATAAAGATAGAAACAGTTGAGTGGACATTTCAGCAGTGGGTTCTTTCCCATATATATAGTTGTCAATGTTTAATATCCCCATGTGTTCTATTTGTCCTACTACATAAAGTAGTAAATTCTGAAAATTTGCAATTCCATAGGTGGGACCACCTCCTCCGGTATCTGGTACTCCACAGACTCCTCAGATGTTTGGGATACCACCTCCACTGCCAAATCAATCTATGACTACTACCATATCACCGGCTATTGGTCAGACTGGAGCGCCTGTGGCAGGGCCTTCAAAAATCGATCCTAATCAAATTCCAAGGCCCACTCCAAGTTCCTCAGTGATCTTGCATGAAACTCGTCAAGGCAACCAGGCGACTATTCCTCCGGTATTCATCTGAAAGCTCAAGAGAAATGGCTTTATTTTGTAATTTTGAAGGCTTACTAAATCTGCTTGTGATTTCTTAGTCTCTTTGGTTGTATTAGTGATTAGGCTCCATTTTTTTTAATCTCTTATTTTTCCTGTTATTATATATATATATATTTTCTTGAAACTGAAGTATTGTGTTTATGAATTGCCATCACATTGGTTGTTATGATTGATTATAATTTGCTCCAGACTGCTACAAAGAAATGGCTTTATATCATAGTTTTGAAGGCCTGTCAAATCTGCTTGTGCTTTCTCGGTCTCTGTGGTAGTATTAATTATTAGATTACCTCCCCTTATTGCCACATTTGTCCTGTTATTTGATATTTGTTTTTTGGAAACAGACATAATTGCATTAACACCTCTACATTGTTTCTCTCTTATGATTGTTTATAATTTGCTCCAGCCTGCCACAAGTGATTACATAGTAAGAGATACAGGAAATTGCAGTCCGCGTTACATGAGGTGCACTGTTAATCAGGTCAAAATCCCAATTTAAATTTTGTCTGTGGTATGTTTGGATTTTCAAGAACTTATTACACCTATATCCTTGTTTGGATATATTTTTCTTTATGCCATCTTTATGGTGCTTATTTAATGGTTATACTTGTGGGGTTGCAGTTTGAATGGAGGGCTTTGTTCTTGATGTGTTGGATAAGCTTCAAAAGTTTTATTTTATATCATTTTTCTTAAGGGGATGTGTCATTTTCTACAATGTACTTTTTTCTCTTTCTAATGCAATATTTTTTCTTTTACATTGTAGCAATGATAGCTTTACAGTAACTTGTACATGAGTTGGTTTTCTAAATTTTGAAAATGTTCAAATTTTGTTTCTCTTATATTGATTTCTTTCCTTTGCTTTGTTCTCTTTGCTGAATGTAACAGATTCCTTTCACTGCTGACCTTTTGACAACGTCTGGAATGCAGTTGGCTTTGTTAGTCCAACCATTAGCCCTTCCTCACCCAAATGAGGAGCCCAACCAGGTAATGATGAATGTTTAGTTTCTGAATTTTCTGTATCTGTCATGATTTCTGATTGAAGTGTTTGAATTGCTAATTTGGTGTAATGTGCTAACCTACGCATTAGTCTTTGTATGTTATCATGTACAAAAGCCTTTAAAAAGCAGAGCTTGTAGTTAATGGAATGGGGTCACTAGTAAATGAAAGTTAGGTTATTGTAGCTGTGTTAAATGTTTGATGGCCTGCTAGGTGTTTACTAGCATAAATGACTTGAACTTCATTCTAGGTACTTTGTTTATTATTTGGGTCTTGGGAAAAACCTTCAGTTTTAGAGAATCATCAATTAGCCTTTGGGTTATTTTGAGTTCCTCCTGTAGCTTGCTTTTCTTTATTCTTTTTGGGATAAATTACTCCCACCTCCTGTGAGGTTTGACCTAAAATACACATGCTTCCCCTCTTGTTTGAGAAATTCATCAAACCTCCCTTATACTTAGGGACACCAACAGAGTTAGAGTTTGAAATAAAATTTTCTATTTTACTCTTATCTCTGAACTTATGTTAAAACTTCAGCATTTTTATTTATTTATTTATTTTTTTCTGAAAGAGCTCAATTGAAATGAACCGTGGAGTCTGAAGAAGTGAAGGCTTCCCTACCTTTGGACAAATTTGTAGGGTTGACTCACTGGCATCCTGTGTCCAACAAGAGCTATAGAGGAGTTTGGTAGATATAAAGGACAAAAGTGTCAAATAAATTTAGAAAATAATATATATTTATGGGGCCCACAATTGATGGTTGAACAGTTGAAAATTAACAGAATCTTAACATCTGTATGAAACTATTATTCATAATGTAAGGACGGTCTTCCTAATTTCTTAAACAAGATGGCATGCATGTCTATTAACCCTTCTATTTGACAGTATTTGCTTAAGGAACGTTACAATAAATTCTGACCATATTATTGAAGTTTTGTATCTTGTATTAAACTTTCTTGATTGTGTTTACTAGTAGAACCAACCGATGACCGTTGTGTCAATGGTTTTTTTATTTGAATTATACGTTGTGCCTGCCTTTGTTCTGTAGTGATAGATAAAAGTTATTCTATGATGTTCCTTGATTTGACTATCCTATTTCTAACATGTTGTTCCCTTTGATCAAGAATTAGTGGAAAACCTATGTAATGCATTGGCTGTCTTATTACTAATCTTCTTATAGGTTGTGGATTTTGGGGAAAGTGGTCCTGTCCGTTGCTCACGTTGCAAGGCCTACATAAATCCGTTTATGAAGTTTATTGATCAGGGAAGGCGTTTCATCTGCAACTTATGTGGTGAGTATAAGTTATTTCTGCTATAGGATTAATTCACCCCATGTTGTAGTTTATAGGTTGTTCAATTGCTTGTTAGTAAGTAATATGGAAGAGCCAATGGTGCCAGAGATTCATTTTGCTTTCTCTTCCCTTGGGATAAAGAAAGGGGACTTTCGAAGGAAACTATAACTTTATTTTGTTATTGACCGGCAAAGTTCTGCAAGTTTGTCAAATATAAGTCATTAATTGTGTGATATGAAAAGTTTGTGCGTTTGATGCAGATATGCCTTAGATACATCTGTAATCTGCTTTTTATTACTAATTTTGATCTCAAAATTGTGTGATTTATATGGTATATAGCTTGGTAAATTCCACAATATCTTGTGTGGGGCATATGTACAGTTTGCTTCGAAATCCTGTGTATTATTGTAATATATCTTGGCACCTGTATGATGTAATTTTTCATAGTTTTGCTTGCTTGACATGGTCAATTATATAATTGTGACATGTGTTCTCTGTTCTATAGGATTTACTGATGAAACTCCACGTGACTACCACTGCAATTTGGGTCCTGATGGTCGGCGTAGAGATGCTGATGAAAGGCCTGAACTATGTAGAGGAACTGTTGAATTTGTTGCCACAAAAGAATTTATGGTTAGTTTTTATGTAACATATACAGACTTTATGAAGATGCTTTTTCATTGTTAATTTCTTTTATTGGTTGTTTATCATTTAAAGGATATTCTATTATTGGTGATCATATTGTTTGCATGTCTTTCTTTTATACATCACGTTTAACCCCACTTTGTGCATGGATGTATGCAATTGTGTGTGTGTGTGTGTGTGTTTTTGTTTTTTTGTTTTTTAATTTTTAGTATTTGGTCCTTAATGATAGTAAAACTCTGTCCCTAGTGGTGAACGTTACATCCTATATATACAAGACTTCATTAGAACAATGAAGAATACATGACTAGAGGATAAGCAATCCCAAAGAACAGAGGCAAAAAGGCCACAAGCAAGAAAAAAAAAAAACAAAAACACCCAATCAAAATTCTAGGACAGATTCCCAATACCCTGTCAAAACTACTAAACTTATTCTACTTGAATCTCATCCTTTCCGTCTATTGCAGAAGATTTAGCTTTTAGAAAAATTTCTATACATAAGGGGTTCTAGAATTGCACTCTTTTCCAGAAATCTTTAAATGCAAGTTGAATTAAAATGGCACTTGTATCATGTAGTGTTGCAGACTGTAGAGTTAGCAGTTATGATTTTTGTAATTGAATGACACTAAAATTTAACTATAGATATCAATGGGGATTTTGTCCTGTCAATCAGTACCATAGAAATATTGTCATGAAATAAACAAGTTTTTGCTTGGGCATCTCATTTTTAGGTTGTCACTCTTAAGGTTTTGAAGACTTTTTCTCTTCTTTTTCTTTGATTTCATTACAAGATATTTTTGTCCTGTCTTGTAATGTTTTCCTTATTCATCAATAATATTCATCAATGGATTTTATTTTTTGTTTTCTCTTTTCTCTCTTATAGACATATGTGGTCTTATTCCATCTGATTCTTACACTAGCAACTCTCTCTCTCTCTCTCTCTCTCTTTTTAAGTAAAAAATCCTTCAAATCAGATTCTATCTTTTTCTAATTCTTTTTGGAAGGTCAAGGTTCCTTCTAAGGTAAGTCTTTTTTTTTTTTTGGACTGCTGTTTATAAGAGGATCAATACTAATGATATGCTTCAGGTGCATAGGCCACATAAGGCATTTTCATCAGATAAGTGTGTGATGTCCTACCGGAATTCTCAGACCAATAATGATTTATTTCTACATTGTGATATGGCTTGGGAGCTTTGGACCGAATTCTTTCTTTATTTGATGTTACTTTGGTTTGCCCAGAAAATTTAGGATATTTTTTTATCTACTTATTTCAGAAATTTTGGGGGTAATAAGAAAAGATGGCTGTTTGGGATTGTGCTCAATTGGCTGTTATTTGCTGCATTGGGTTGAAAAGAAATGCTAGAATTTTCAGAAATCAGGCTCAGTTAAGTGCTTTATTGTGGGACAGGATTTTTTTTGTGGTCTTTTTTTCTTTTATAAGAGCCAATGGTTACTTTTGATGGTTAAGTATGTCAGATTTGTGTAGAAATTTAGCAGCAATTTTGTATTAATTTTGTTTCTTTCTTTATTTTGAGGATTCTTTATACCCTTACCATGTATTTTCTTCTCTGTTTATAACAGTTTCTATTTCAATGAAAAAAGTATGTCTTCTCTTCAGAAAGAAGTAACTAATGACAGAATTACTTTTGTTTCCGCTAATGGATTTTTCTGTACTTTAGTTGGTATCATAACTGATGTAACTTTGTTAGGGAAAAGAGACTAAGATGTTGAGGGCTAGGGTTAGTGATGGTGGATAACCCACTCCTAAATAAAAGCCAGGCTGTTAAGATGAGAGATCCTCTACTTATTTATGGGATAGCTGTGTCTTACACCCCAGCCAATGTGGGACTCATGATCCTGCATCAACTATGTCAAGTTCCTAGAGTGGCCCGACCTAATTGTGAGGGTAAACCAGACTCTGATACTACTGGATGGAAGAGAACCCACTTGTAAGTGTCACGGGCCAGTAGCTCTCTAGTCGAAATTATTTGGAGCATGCTCGCCATTCTTGGCCAGCATGCCATCCTTCTAATAAACTCAAGCCACACTGGGATAGATATATGGGGCATGGCAGAATATGCACAACATGTCTAAAGACAACATAAGCAAGTAAACCGAATTAACCGAACAACTGAGTCTCAAGAACGCCCCACATAAGTAATCTCTACTCGCAATAGGCAAAAAGGGACAATCGAATATGGAGATGGACAACTCTATTTTATTGATATATGCCTCATTACATAGATTAGAGTGTGTAGGGGAGGCTTCAAGCCAACACACTCCTTTAGACCTTAGACTTAGCCAACAAGCCCTAAACAAGTATTGGACAAGGCCCCAGTGTGCCCTTGACAAGCTGCTGGCACTTCCCTCTTAAAGAGTATTTTGAGCCAAAGGCCAAACTACAAGAGTAGACATACGTCTTGTGAGTTGACATAAGGCCTTTTCTCATAGCTTCGAGTGAAGATTTTGCACCATCTTATATGGATGCGAAGCTAAAAATGCAAGGAATGCAATCATGTGCTTTTCTACTCGTATTAGACAAACGAACCTTTCCAAAATTTTAGAAATACCCCTGAAACAGAAAAAACTGGAAAAATAGTAGACAAGTCGGATTGCTCCGAAATTTGAGCCACAAGGCCTCTATACAATGTTTGATTTTTTCACAAAGTCTTGTGTCAAACCAAGTACGTGTGCCCCCTCAAATCAATCACAAGGCCGACTTGTGACACTAAGTCTGGCGGTTAACATCAGAGTCTTCCACTTATTTGTGGGAGATCTGTGTAACACTCAGCAAATATGGGGACTCCTGATCTAAGCATAAGTTAGGTTTTAGGATGGATGACTGTGGATGAAAGGCTTATTGTATGTAATGGTGGTTTTGAAATAAAAAAGGATGGTATCTAAGTATCTGTGTCAAGGGTTTTGGTGTTTTGAAGTCTTTCAGGACAGTTTCATGAAGAATTGATTTGGTCTCTAAAAGAAAAGATGTGGAAGTCTACTAAGCATAGTGTCTTTAGATACTTAGTCGGAGAAAATAGTCTTGCGGAGTTGATTAATTGATATAAAAGAATTGAAGTTATTGAAGAAGAAAGGTAACTTCATGTTGATTGACACAACCTGGGAAAAGCAATAAAGTGATCATTGCTATAAAAGTATATCTGTATAGATAGAGTTCGTTATAAGCTATTATAGAGTTCGTTATAAGCTATTTCACAAGGTTTGGAATGCTCAATTAAAATTCTACAGGGATTGAATCTTCACTGACCCAATAAGGAACACTTTGACCAAGTTACATTGAAATATCCTGACTTCCAAACTCATTTGAAAATGTGATTGTTTTCGCTGATTGTTATTCTATTTTTCTGGATGATTATTGTGTGATTCGTCATATTTTTTATAGGTTCGTGATCCAATGCCAGCTGTGTACTTCTTTCTCATTGATGTGTCAATGAACGCTGTACAAACTGGTGCAACAGCAGCTGCTTGCAGCGCAATCAGTCAAGTTGTCACTGATCTTCCTGTGAGTTCTATCTACAGAGTACTTTAGTATTGTAATGACCATTTATACCTGGTAACTTTTGTGATGCTTAATTGTTTTCTTTGACTTTATTGAGGTTCGCGTTGACTCATTTTGTTCCATGTAGATAGCTAGTTCATTTATATATGCAATTTTCCAATCATAAAGCAACTAAGATAAGGAACAAGAGACAAGAAGTTTCAGAACTTTTGGTCCTCCCTACACTTGGCCTGAAAAAAATGCAGACACCTAATCCAAAAAAGAAAAAGAGAAAAAGAAAAGAGAAATACTGAATGATGCGACTCTAATTCAAGGCTGCTTTTGGTTGGTTTCATGAACAAGAGCATTGTTTTATATCTTACATTTATGTTTATAACATGACCACCATTTTTTTAAATTACTGATTACTGAGTTTTTCTGCTATTATATGTGAGTTTGTGAAACTTAAAAATGATGGATTTCTGGAAGTATATAAATTATTGCTGCAAGCTTTTAGGTCTATTATTGAATCTGCTTACTTTAAAGTTTAAATTTCAGCTAGCAATTGTCTTCACAATATGGTACATGGATTAAGATTAAATCCTTAGTAGTTGTTAACTATGTCAGATGCCGGGGAATTTGGAAAGCTAGAAATGTATCGTATCTTGCATTTTACCAACCTCAGTGAATGAGTGACCTATAATGCTTTGCTGAAAGCAAGCAAATTTAATATAGGATTGTGCTGTTACTTTAATTCTATCAAAATAAAGTTTTAGATACCTATTCATGAGTGAAATTAGATTAAATTAATTTATTGTTAAAATAACTTTTTCTATAAAAAAATAAATTAGTGTGATTTCTTTAATTTCAATTATCAATTCCTATTGTTCTTATAAATATCTGATATTTTCTTTTTCTTGCACACACACTAGATAGAGACAGGGAGAGATATATTGCCATTTCTTAAGTAGTTTTGGTGGTCTTGCTGCAGGAAGGTCCTCGTACGATGGTGGGAGTTGCAACATTTGACTCAACAATCCACTTTTACAACTTAAAACGTGCATTGCAGCAGGTATTTTTTTTTTCTTTGCATTGAGCATATCGGCAAACTTAGTGCATATGTCTGTTTATTTAACATGTTTGGTGTTTTATTTGTTAAATGTATGATGATGTAAGAAGTTTCATATCAGATTATGGCATGCCTGGCATATCAAATTGGGTCTAATATTTCTTATAAAATTCCTTCTTATAATCCCAAATTAGGTCTGAATTATAAATTTGCAGCAGTGTGTGCCTCTGCTTGTTTACATTAATTATATCTGATATTCATGGGAACTGTCAATCGTAAAGATTCAATTGGTTGATGAATTTGATAGACTGGCTTGGTTGAATTATTGTACAAGGTTCTCACTTGTTAAGTTTTCCCATGAGATATTTGTATAAGAAATTATGAAGGCCCAATCTCTGGTATTGTTTATTATGTCAAATCTTCCTTACAAAGTTTTATGAGAAGCTATGAAATAATAATTATGAAGGCGGCCAATGGATTTCCTTATGCACCAATTTGAATTTCACTGATTTATTGGAGGGTAAATTATGGTGGTGGTTATGGCTTGGGAGTTATGAAGCAAGCTATTTACGCTGTTTGATGTCTATTGGGTTTGTCCGGATAATTTGGGAAGCTTTTTGTCCACTAATTTCAGGAGTTTTGGGAGTAATGCTTCCAAGTAGGTTAATTTCAGAACTTTTTGTTTGGACTGCTGTTGTGAACAAAGTTAATACTAATGATATGTTACAAGTGAGCAGACCTCATGAGGCTTTGTCTCTGGATATGTGTTTGATGTGTTCTAAAAGTTCGGAAACTAATAATCACTTGTTTCTTCATTGTGAGGTGGCATCACAGTTATGAAATATGTTTTTTTATTCTTTGTTTGGGATTTCATAGGTTGTTCTGATACTCTGGATATTTTCTTGGCAAGTAGATATGGTTTCTTCGGAAATAACAAGGAAAAAAAAAAAAAGGCTCTTTGGCAAGTGACAAGACTTGCAGATTTATGGTGTATATGGTGGGAAAGGAATGCTAGAATTTCTAAACATCAATTTCAGCCCATGCTTTTGATGTGGGATAATAACTCTGTTTTCCTTCAATAAAAGTTTCTTTTTCAATAAAAAATATTATGGTGGTGGTTATCTACTAAAGTAAAATGGTGTCAAGGAAACTTAACAATTAACTGTATGTTGTTTGTTTGTAACATATATTTCTTTAGTTGAAGCTGAGCAGGCATTGGTTTTGTTTGTTGTATGTGTATACATTTTCTATATGTTACTTTTTGCTCAATCTAGCGTAGAATATCCAAATCTTCTTTGAAAGCTAATTGAGATAAGGAGCTTTTGTATGGTTCTGATCAATGGAGTCTTGGACTGATTTTGATGTTTAACATGTTTGTAGCCATTGATGCTCATTGTTCCTGATGTGCAAGATGTTTATACTCCTTTGGAAACTGATATTATTGTTTCACTGTCTGAGGTTAGTTGAGCTATCTTTAAGATTTTTTGTTCTTAGTTTAGTCATATACTTTTACTAAACTGGTCTGTTTCTCCTGTTGTCACTTGTCAGTGCCGTCAACACTTGGAATTGCTTTTAGAAAGCATTCCTACCATGTTTCAAAATAATAGAACCTCCGAGTCAGCATTCGGTGCAGCAATCAAGGTATGGCATTGTGTTTTGAAGTTATTGGTTTTCATTGTGCACTTACTGATGTATGTACTTGTCTTTGAGTATGCAGTGTTATTACATGTGTATTTGGCCCTTGGGTGCTCAGATTGATAGAGATGAGCCCCACCTTGTATATTTTCGATATTTTATGTGCATTGATTGTCTGTAACAGTAATTATATATGTTCATGCTCACACCATTCAAAGTCTCACTTGTAGCTCTTTGATATATATAAATGTGTGTGTGTGTAAAATATTGGATCTATCTCATTAAGAAGGGAACTTAGACAGACATAATCACCAAGCTGCACATTTTACATTCCTTTTTTTTTAAAAAAAAATATTTTGGGAACTTATTCATGCAATTGTGCTTGATGCAAACCAAACCTTTATTGAGTCCATCCCTTTTGTTTTCTAAATGAACTTGTGCAGCCACATGTGCTTGATGCATAAAATGTTATCTTCATGTATTGATATATATTGAAGGCATGAAAATCCTTTTTTTTTTTTTTTCCTGTTTATTCCTTGATTGAAGACACTTGAGTATTTGTAAAACTAGGGAAAGAAATACATTTGTGCAATAGCTCTACAGGAGTTGCAGTTTAAAATATGATGTTGATTTAAAATGAACTGCTCTGGCTGTTCTTTCATTGAAGTGGTTGATTCATTTGAAATGAAAAATGATATGATATTTTTTGGTGTCTTTGATAGGTGAGGAATGCTCTCATCTCCTTAAGAATGTTTTTCTCCTCAGTCTGCTTTTTGACAAGATTGTTTTCCTTGCTTGTTTCTGGTGTTCAGCCTGAGGTTTTCTTTGGGGGGGTTCTCATGGTGATATACAGAGGGATTGGAGACATCTCTTGTTTAATTGTCTATGTTGGATTTTGCTATGCTTAGTGTCTATGTTTACATTTTTTTCTAAGATCTTTTTTGGTTCATCTTTGTATTTCTTCTTCACATAGTCTTTTCCTCTCTTGTGAAATATAGGGTATAGCTGATTGGAACAGTGAGCCCTAAATGAGGAACCTTATTAATAATGTTTTTCCTCTTCTATAAAATGATGAGCTTGGGTTGAATTGAGCAATTGGCAGTAGTCATCTGTTGATTAGTTGGAATGGCTTTTGCTTAGCCTTTGACCTAGATATATGCATAAGAAAACTAAAATCAATCAGAATCTATCAGGTCTAAACTATCCTAGGAAATCAGTTAGAAATCATCTAAATACAGCCTATATCATTTCCTAATATAAACAAGAATAATTCCCTAGCATAACTTTACAATATAATTCTGCATAATCCAAGACTCAAAATGATGTATTGCTTTTCAAGTTTCCTGGTTTGCCTTGCACTTATATGCAGTGGGATTGGAGGATTTTATTATGCCTTTTCGGCTTTATTATTATGTATACTTTGTTTTACGTCATTTCTAGGGATGCCTTATGTTATGTATGTTCCTTTCTCTCCTTGTAGTTTCATTTTTTGTAAAAGAGGTGTGTAGTGCTGGTGCTGGGAACTATTTTGTTGTTAACACAACAAGGTTTACAATGTATTCCACTAACCTAGTCAGTAGTTACATGATTATATGCATGCAAAAATTATACTGTTGTGCTTTTCTTTTAGGCAGCTTTCCTGGCAATGAAGGGCACTGGAGGAAAACTCTTGGCTTTCCAGTCAGGTGAGTTTGGAAGATTGCATAATTTTTCTTCATCTGCTATTACATTATTGTTGCTATCAAATGTTTTAATATACATAAACACACACATACACACACAAAAACAAAAACTTTTCTATAAGTGAGTTGAAAAAGAGGAAACATTGAAATTCATTCGTTGGTGTCCATTTTCTTGCTTGAACACATGTGTTCCAATTGTTGTTACTGAAGAAACTCTTTTCTGCTTGGAATTAGATTGGCTTAAATTAATGGTCAGTTTCACTCAAAATATCCTAAGAGTTACAAGTATTCACAAGATTGCAAAATGCTAGAACTTAAGCCATGAAATAACAAGAAAATCTACTAAAGGTAAGAAATAACTAGAAAATGAGAGAATAAGAATAAACATTACAAATAAAATTTTAAGATTTAAAAAACGAATTATTAAAGCACACCATATTTTTGTTTCCCTAAATTAGCTAAAAAGGAGGAAACATCAAAGTTCGTTCAATTATGTTAATTTTTTTTTTGCTTGAACACATAGATGTTGTGACTATTGGTACTGAAGATACTCTTTTCTAATAGGAATCGATGATGTTATTTGGAGTTCAGTAGTATTCAAAATATACCAAAAAGTTACAAGTATTTGGAGAGATTGCAAAGTGCTAGAACTAAACTCTTGAAATAACTATTAAGATGAGACAATAAGAGTGAATCTAAAAAGCCTTATCTCCTGACGTGCATATGTTGTGTTTCAGAAGTTCCAAGACTAACTGTCACTTGTTTATGAATTGTGATATGGCTTGGCAGTTATGGAATAAGCATTTTTCTTTGTTTGGGATTTGCTGGCTTTGTTCAGATACTTTGCATGGTTTCCTATCAATCAAATTTTGTGCCTTTCGTTGTAATACTGAGAAAAGTGCTCTATGGCATTGGTGGACATGCTGTTTCACGGTGCATTGGTTGAAATGGAATGCTTCAATTTTTTTACAGTAATCCCAGCTTGTGTCTCTTGTTTTGGACAGGATACTGCTTTTCACTTCAATATGGCTTAAAAACTGAGTTTCTTTTGAGGGATAAATTTTGCAGATTTGCAAAGGGATTGGGAATCCGTTCTACTTATTTAGGTGTTTTTATTGGCTGGTTTGCCAAAGTTCAAAGTTTTTTTTTTTTTCATTTTTGAACACAGTGGCACAGCAGAAGAGAGAAAGAAAATATTTTTTTTCAGAAGAAAAGATGCTGAATACATTACATATGGTTAGGTTATATAGGCTAC
>JANHAO010007887.1:0-19753 GCA_026873985.1 Saraca asoca | reverse complement strand
TTCTTAAAAGAGAGCTTTTTTTTCCAAAAAGCTAGTGCGCCAAACACCTCTAAAATAGGATAAAAGAGCTGTTTGACCAAGTCAATAAGCTAAAAGCTAGCTTTTTTGGTGCGCCAAACATACACTAACTATTTTACTAATAATTTTATTGTTATTAAATTATTTATATAATTTTTTATTATCTAAATTATTAAATAAGATTTTAATTTCTATTTTTAATATTTAAATCATTTATTTATTTGAATAATATAATTTTAATATCTATTTTAATATTATTGGAATAATTTTTAATTTAAAATTTGATGATATTTAAATATTTAATATTAAAAATAAAAATAAATTATTTTAATATTTTAATAAATTATATAATTTAAAATTTAAATAATTTTAATCATATATCCTCTAATTTTTAAATTATAAATCACTTTGATACATATCCTCGTTATTTATAAAAATTATTTATTTAAAAATATATAATAATATTATCTACACCTATTTGTCAATCCAAATTCATTTAGAGATTTTAACCTAAATTATATATATTAAATAATTTATATATAAATAAATAATTATATTTATATAAATATAAAATACTTATTAATTAGTAATATTTAATTATGATTTAATATATAATGTCCACTTTTTAAATTTTTATATTATCTTTAAATATTAAAATTAAATTATATATATCATATTTTTAAAAAATTTATTATTTTTGAATACTTATTACAATATTTCTGAAACTTTATTAAGAAATGTTTCTCAAATGTATATTTTTTTAAGAAAATATATTAATTATGATAATATATAAATTTTTATTAATTAAATAATCAAATCTTCTAACATAAAATTGTTAATTTAAATTTTTAAATAAAAAATTGTAAATAAATTCAATTGAGTATTAATATATTAAAAATATATTTAAAAAATAAAAAAATTCAAATGATATAGTTGTTTAAAATATTATTATAATAATTTTATTAAATTAAAAGAAATATAATATTCTCTTATAATTAATATATTATATTAATTATATAGTTATCCAATATATAAAAAATTGATTATTTTAAATGCATTATAATTTATACTTTTAATTTATATTATAAAATACTATCAAATAAAATTAATTAAAACCATCATAACATTGGAGTATAAACTAGATTAATATATTTTTATTGACACTTTAACACAATTAAAATTATTGTTAATCCAAAGTTATTATATGCATAAAATGGACTAATGAAAATTATGATTACTAAGGTTGCATTTAATTGTAAAGAATATTTCCTATTTTTATTTTTGTTTTATAAAATTGTTATATATGAAATATGGATTGCCTCTGCGGATTGACAAATAGTCTAAATGCGTTAAAAGCCCGGCTCAAAGAGTGCTCTGGATGCTATGCCTTCAGCTTGCGTCACGAAACAATCTACTCAGCTTGAGCTCATGCCTGACATAGCATCTCGAAGATGGGCACATCCCTAGACTGAACGATTTGGCTAACAAAGCATGATTAGCGGCCTGAGAGCTTGCTGAATGGAAGACTAATGCTTGTATTACCCAGCAGGCATGCGGGGCCCACTTATAGAAGACAATCTGCAGTAACCGAATAACAGGATTTAGTCTGTTTATCTCGTATTGTACATTAAATGCTAATGTAATAGATTTACTGCATGTCAAATTATAATTGTAACCTCCTCTCATCTATAAATACAGGAAAGAGATGAATTGCAAAAGAAGAGGACGCCTGTATACTGAAACTCTGTAGAAATATTTTTCAATCAATATACTACCATAGACGTAAGGTCTGATTTTGTCCGAATTTGATGGAATCATGTTTAAAACCTGGTGTTATCTTGCTACTCTCCTTTTTTTCTTTGTTTATTTAGCAAATTTCTTGCCTAAGAATCAATTAATAACTTGAGGTCTCGAAAGAATTACCCGTTGGCTGGAGTTTAGATCAGAACTAGATTCCATTATCAACATTTTAGTGCTATCTGTGAGAATCTCACTTATTCTGGTTCATTTCCTGCTACAATGGCTAAGGGAAGAGCTACTAGAGCTTCAAACAAGCTACTCAACCCTCCAGAATGGCATGTCTCAATAATGGGTTCCTCCACCGCTCTTGCCATTGGCACAACCACTGGCTTTCCCCCAGCCAGTTCTGTTCAACCAACTGCTGCTGCCAATGGCACCGATGGAGTGCAAGTTTAGCTCTAACGTCAGGAAAAACTGAAAAGCATGATGGGAGGAGTGACAAAAATAGTCACATTATTAGCACAAGGTGTACAAAAGCCAATTGGAGCCCCAACGACAGTAAGTTAAACATTCAGACAATGCTAACCAAGAGAATTCTCCAGCTTGTTACTCACAGAAGTAGATTTCAGGTCACAACTCCCGTAACCACGAAGACCAAAGGATCCAACAATCATCTAGTCAACAATCTGGGGCACGAGATCCCTTGGTTGGAGAGCTATTTCAAAAAATAACTCAACTGGAGAAACACCATCGAGCTCTGAATGATCGAGCTCATTACGAGGAAAGGTCACCGCTCTCCGAGGAGATCAAAACTCGAACTCTCCCTATCAAGCTCAAGGTCCCCGTAATTCCGTTGTACAATGGGGACTCCAACCCTTATGATCATTTGATGCATTTAATGTTTAGATAGGCTTACAAACGATTAATCCCTTAATCAAGTGTCGAGTGTTCCCAGCCACTTTAGGAGGTGTACCTCGAGCTTGGTTTAGAAGCCTCCCTGCTCGCTCTATTTGTAGTTAGGAAGACTATCAACAGAAATTTATCAGCTAGTATCGAGCGCTGAAGAGACAATTTGTGCCCCCTATCATCTCATAATGGTCTTCCAGTGTAAGCATGAGTCACTAAATGACAATATCGCTAGATTTAGGCTCGAAGCCAATTCAGTGGAGAATCCATATGAGGAAACCATGGTAGCAACGATCTCTGTAAGACTCTGTAAAGATAGAAAGTTGTACAAGAGTCTGTACAAGTCCCCGATTAAGGACCTCATCGAGTTCTATGAACGAGCGGCTAAGCAGATTAAGTAGGAAGAGACCTTCAGCTCAGAAGAATCTAATAATAGGAATGGAAATGTTGGCTCCTCCCACACCAAGAGGAGGGGTGATATGGATCAAGATGATCACTCTGCTGAATAAATTGTGAATAAGTCTAAAAGACCAAGTGGTGAGCAACCTCAGCACTTGGACCGTTATGAGTAGTACAATATCCTATCAAGTTCACAAGATATGAACTTCATGATAAAAAGGGACAAAGAAGACTTTAGGGTGCTTGTGCCCTCTAGGATCCCTTATAGACGAAGAAACCATGAAGAATTCTGTGCCTATCATCATGAGGCTGGTCATGGCACTTCGAATTGTATAACTCTTAGAGAAGTAATTGAAGACTTGATCAGGAGGGGACGTCTAAAGGAGTATGTGGTGCAACCTGTGAAGCAGTAACCCACCCTTCTCAATATAATGTCGGCCAAGAGTTGGGGGCCCAGTTTGAGTTATATACTGACAATGTACTTTAGATTTCAGAATGAATGTAAATACTTTCCCTTTGCTTCATTGAAAGTTGTTTGCCAATTGGCCCGATGATATTATCTCTATCTTTTCACTCTACCTTCTACTTCCAAGTACTTGTAATATCCACAGCTTGTATGCGGTCAACTCCTTCAGGTCTTTTGAATAACTTCATGTCAATCGTGGCCTTTGGTCTGATTGAGGACCCTCAGAGCTCATTATAGAGATGAATTGATGAACACTTAACCAGTTGAGTTGTGGGCTCACTGAGGCATAGAGACGCTCAAAATAAACTCACTTAATTAGTTAAGCTGCAGGCTCGCTGAGATGTGGAGACGCTCAAAATAAACTCACTTAACCAGTGTAGCTACGTGTTCGTTGAGGCGTGGAGATGCTCAAAATAAACTCACTTAACCAGTGTAGCTATGTGCTCGCTAAGATGTGGAGATGCTCAAAATAAACTCACTTAACTAACGTAGTTGTGTGCTCGTTGAGGTGTGAAGACACTCAAAATAAACTCACTTAATCAGTTGAGCTATGGGCTCATTGAGACGTGGAGACACTCAAAATAAACTCACTTAACTAACGTAGCTGCGTGCTCGCTGAGACATGGAGACGCTCAAAATAAACCCACTTACCCAGCATAGTTGCATGCTCGTTGAAGTGTGGAGGCACTCTTAAGCACTCAACGTTAGCGTAATAATGTAACTCTGTGCTCACTAAGGCGTAAAAAATTGACAAATCGACTACCTGCCCAAGGCAATGAAATTGCTTTATTTCACCACTCACATGTGACCAAATGTTTGTAGCTTTTATGCGATTTTCTAATTATGCATAATCCTTTTTACAGACCTAACAACACTTATGTGTGAAGGTGTTTTGCTTGAAAGCTTCTCGCTGGTTGGCTATCCGAACATTTCAACACATACTATGAAAGTAGAAAATTAATAATGGCATTCTGAGATCGCAAGGATTATTTCATTTATTAAAAAAGCCTCGATAAGGCGAAATTACATCAGGAGGAGAGAAATATAGAAACCAAAGCATAAAGCCTAAAGCTATTGTTGAAAGAAGAAACACAAATAATTAGAAGGCGAACTTCCACTAGCAGGAAGACTGGTGAACCTTGCTACTTTTATTTCTCCCCAAACCGTAGTTCTTCTCCAGTCTCGCACTCGAAGCAATTCAAGAAGTCCTCAAAAATCTGATAAGCAATGCTAGATTCCATGGACGGACCAGGGAGAGATGATTTGAAACCTTCATAAGGCTTCTTGGCGATCAGCCAAAGAAGTTACCTATGGAGGTCATATGCAACAGACCATCCATACCTCTAAACTGCCTACAACAGACCATCCATACCTCAAAAGAGCTTCATCTAGAGCCAAGCCGCCATAGATATCAGTAAGAGGTCTTACTACAGCATCCATCTGGCCGTCCCATGGAGAGGCAAGAAGAGTTTTTCATGCGTTATAAGCTGATCCGGGTTCAATGAAAAACCTAACAGATAATTATAAATCCTAGATCGAACAGTCCAAGAAAAACAAGGCTGTCACGCCAACGGCCAGAGATCGTGAATAAGAAGAAGTATGGTCTAAGGCAAACTGAAAAGACAGAAATGAAATCTAAAGTGACAATACGATCAGGCAAAGACCTTTCTTGAAAATGTGGATAAGGATCTGGGAAAGTGATAACTCTCAGCCCACAAAGTAAGCTGAGAGTTGGGGGGCTTATGTTATATATGAAATTTGGATTGTTTTTGATAGATTGATAAATAACCAAAGTGTGGTAAAAGCTCGGTTCGAAGAGTGTTTAGGATGCTATGCCTTCAGTTCGTGTCGCGAAGTGATCTCTTCAGCTTGAGCTAGTGCCTGACATAGCAAGCTTGACCTCTCTATCCCAAAAATGGGCACGTCTTCAAACTAAACGATTTAGCTAACAAAGCACGATTAACGGTCCGGGAACTTACTGAATGGAAGACCAATGCTTATATTGCCCAACAAGCAAGCATACGGGGCCCACTTGTAGGAGACAATTTGCAATAGTCGAATAGCAGGATTTAGTTTATTTATCTAGTTTTGTACATTAAATGCTGATGTAATAGATTTACTGCATATAAAATTACAATTATAACCTTCTATCCTCTATAAATACAGGAAGGAGATGAATTACAAAAGAAGAAGGCGCTTGTATACTGAAACTTTGTAGAAATATTTTCTGATCAATATACTATCGTGAACGTAGGATTTGATTTTGTCCAAATTTAACAGAACCATGTTAAAAATCTTGTGTTATCTTGCTGCTCTCTTTTTCTTCTTTGCTTGTTTAGCAGATTTCTTGCTTAAGAACCAGTTAATAGCTTGAGATTCTAAAAGAATCCTTCGTTGGCTGGAGTTTGGATCAGAACTAGATTCCATCATCAACAAAAATAAAATTTTAATAGCTTGAGATTCTAAAAGAATCCTTCGTTGGCTGGAGTTTGGATCAGAACTAGATTCCATCATCAACAAAAATAAAATTATTTTTTATTTTAACACAAAAAAGTAAAAATTGTATTTAAATATTTGTTAATGAAAATAATTTTTACATAACAGTAGGTTTATATTTAGATTAAAAAGTAAAAGCAATCATTTGATAAAAAGAATATTTTGAGTAGGGATTAAATCTATATGATCTAGTTTTTTATTAAAAAGAAAGTTACAAAACACATTTTTTTTTTTTAGAAAATCAGAGTTATTTTTTTAAGCAAAACACAAACTATTTTTTACCCTTTTTTATAATTTAGTTATAAGTTAAAAAATGGAGAATCATGTTTTTTTAGTTTTAATCATTAGAACATAATTTCTATGTTTTATAAATTAAAAAAAAACTTGAAAAAAAAGTATGTAACTAAATAAGTGTAAGGCTTTTTGGTAGTAAATACTGAAATTGTAGTTTTTTTATTCACTTTTATTCTCATCTTTCTTGT
Organism: Saraca asoca; assembly: GCA_026873985.1. NCBI lineage: Eukaryota > Viridiplantae > Streptophyta > Magnoliopsida > Fabales > Fabaceae > Saraca > Saraca asoca. Next base: position 13,246 of record JANHAO010007887.1, on the reverse strand, counting down.
TTTACAACAATTACCATATTATTGCTTGGAAAATTTGAGATTTCATACATTTAATAGCAAGAGAAACAAAAAAAAAATGTATTCAATATCTTAAAAGAAGCAAGTTGCAAACACTACACGTTGAAAAATTAAACTGATTCCAGCAAATGACAGTATTGCCCTTAATCCAAAACTGAAATAGAAACCTTAGCTACCATATTAAACAAGCAACAAATTTGGATTTCTCAATTATAAAATGCAATATGTATGTAAAGTGAATTATCTGTTGGTTACGGTTTAAAATTTAATAAATAATAAATAATTAAAAAAATTAAATTTATGATTGTATGCATTTTTCATTTTCTAAAATATATTTTATATTCTAAAAAAAATCAAATTCAAAACATTTAGAGATTGGGCAAAATTTGATGACTGAGAGAATGGATAGACTTCCAATTATCGAAGCAAAATCCTCGAAAACATATTAAGTCCTTGCTTGGGTGGGAAGAAGGGAAAAGAAAGGATAGGAAAATGAAGGAAAAAGAAAATAATTTTTTATTGATAGAAAATAAAAAAAAAAGGAGATGAAAGAAAAAATAATAATGAAATTTATAAAAAAATAAAAAATATTAAAAAAATTATAAAATTACATAATACATTATTGAAATGTGTAAATATTACATTCAATCTATAGTTACAACTACATTTTATTGTTAAAAAAATTGAAATTTTTAGCTTGAAATAAAAAATTTAATTTTCATATTAAAATCATAATTTTGCAAAAATTATAAACACAGATTTACGCACAAAGTCAGTTAATCGAAGGAGAGAAAAGCAGATTTACACAGCAAACACTGGTCAACGGCTATTTACTAGGATAAGACCAAGGAGTGAAAGTTTAATAAGAGATATTGGTGGAATCCATCTGAATTTGAGTTTCCAATATGAAAGTTTTTCGGCCTCAAGCATCTTGGCGATTTTGGCATTGAACTCGGAAGTTCTTTGCAATTGAACCTTAATCTCTTTGGCTACTTTAAAAGGATCCTGCAAACCACGACGATTCAACTGGAATATGACAAACTAGAGGAAAATTTTCTGATGCAATTGGACGAGATGCAAAGCACAGTCCAAAAAGGAGTGTCAGGCAAGGTGGGAGCAAGTCTTTTCTGCTCATTTTCCCGCTGTTTTGAATGGAAATTTTTTTAGTGGGCCCCGTAAATTATTTTTTGCTCATTTTTCTTTTCACCTCTAATTTCTGTCTCAACCAAGCAAGAAAAAGGATATTAGAAATTGTGCATAACTAATTTTTTCTTTCTTTTCCTTTTCTTTGCACCCCTTTTCTGTTTATCCAAGCATAGAGTAAATGTAAACTTTGAATTTTAAATTTAATTATTCAAAATATTTATTGATAAATTCGTCATTTGAAAAATTTATTCATAAAAATGTAATTTTATAAAAATTTAATTCACTCCAGTATCTTAATGGATAATCATAATAAAGTAAAAGACATAACTAAAAAAGTCATGATTGAAACAAAAAAAATTGATATTGGCATAATCTTATATAATATAGAAGCACGAGATATATATTTATAACTACTCCTTCATGCATTTTCACATATTATTTTTTAAAAAAGGTTTATTTATTTATGTAAAAAAGTTTGATATATACGTAATGCTGGACGAGAAATATATAGTAACCACAGAGAGAAGCCCACGAAGCATAAAATGATAAAATATATAAATCTCTCTCTCTCTCTCTCTCTTCAAAGAGAACTACCACAGACACAGGCACCACTATTGCTGGTGATGCTGATTGCCAACGTGTCTTCTAATTATTGGATCTTTTGACCCTCTCCAAACACAATTGTAGTTTAGATTAACCCTCGTTAGAGAGATAAATAAAAAAATTGAATCCAAAAATAAAATAAAATTTATAAAATTGTAACAAACAGCTGCGTGCTTGTCTCTGATAGAAAATAAAATGTTATAACATTTTTACAGGATAAAATTACATTTTTCTCCCCTAAATTTTCATAAATTAATAATGTTCGCACGTAAACTTTCAAGCTCTTTCCCAAACCCCCTTAAAACTTGAAACTATTGACTATACGGTCAAATTTAATCATACAAATTTTTTATTAAATTATTCTATTATTCTCTATAATTTTTTAATTTTTAATTAAATATTTTTAATTTAAAAATTTTTAATTAGATCATTATACTTATTTTTTATTTAATATTTTATATATATTTTTGTTAAATTTTGTTAATATTTAACCTATATAGATATCTATTATTAGCTTCATAAAACAAGCCAACCATTATTTGTCTTGAAAAATAAAATAATTTTATAAAATATTTTAACTTTTCTAAAATATTTATCATTTAAATACCAATATAAATTATATAGAAGTTCTATATCGATAATTATTAAATTATATTAAAAAAGTATTATCTAGATGTGTCCAATGCTAACAAAATATAATAAAAAATGATAAAAATATTAAATAAAGAATAATATAAAGATTTAATTCAAAATTTTTAAATTTTAAGGATATAATAATTTAGATTTAATTCTTGCCATCAATGTATAAAAGAAACACTTTTCATTTTTTTTTAATATTTTAGATATCGATCTTCGAGAGTGTTTTATTTTATATTTTATTCTCTTTCATTGATAAAAATACTATCATTATTATTATTATTCAAAGTCATTGTATGTATAAAATTAATCATTGAAATTATAGTCACTAATATTGAAATTGTAGCATTTTTGTTTTTCACTTTTATTCTCATATTCATTGTTTACAACAATTACCATATTATTGCTCAGAAAATTTGAGATTTTATACATTTAAAAGTAAGAGAAATTAAAAAAAAAAAATACAAAAGCTGTACATTGTCAAACACTAAACTTACCGAGAAATGATAGGATATCATTTGACTTAGTACAACATATATAATTCAAACCTCTCAGCTTCAATATATAGCCATCGAATATTAAATTTAAAAATATGGTATGATTACAATCTAATTTAAAATTTTATTTATGTTATTTGAATGAAAAAATTGTACTCAGAGATATATGTTCAGAAAAATTGTTGAATTAAATGATCAAGTATGAAAATTTGGAAGCCTTTATTGATGCAATAATAAACTTTAAATTTTGAATTTAATTGATCAAATTATTTATTAATAAATTTATCGGTTAAAATATTTATTCATAAAAATGTGTTTTTATAAAAATTTAATTCACTCCAATATGTTAATGGATAATCAAATAGAGTAAAAGGCATAACCAGAAAAACAATGATTGAAAGAACCAAAAAAAAATAAATTGATATTAGCTTAATCTTATACAATATAAAAGCTTATTATTTTTTAAAAGGGATTTATTTGATTAAGTTTAAATTTAATCTTCTATCATGTAGAATATTTTATATCATTATTAAATTGAAAGATAACATGTAATTAATAAAATAAAAGTAATTCAAGTTTTTATCGATTCTAAAAATAATTTAATAATTTTTTATTAATATGATAATATATAAATATATAATAATGTGAGACTGATGTAAACTGGTAATAAATTAAATTCAAATTGGGTTTGTTTACGTAAAAAAGTATGATATAGACGCACAACTTTTAAATCATTGTTTTTTAAAATAAGTTATAAACCATGTTTCTTCTATTAAAAGGTTGGAGTTCTTTTTTATAAACAAAACATTAAAAATTATTTTAAATTATTTTCTACAAGTTAATTATAAATTGAAAAAATGGAGAATCATATTTTTATTTTTAATTATTTAAACATATTTTCTATATTTTGTAAAGTTTTAAAAAATAAACTTAAAAAACAAATCAATTTGTTTTAACTAAACAGGGCTACGGCTCTTTGGTAGTAAATATTGAAGTTGTAGCCTTTTTTTTTCTCACTTTTATTCTCATCTTTATTCTTTTACAACAATTACCATATTATTGCTTGGAAAATTTGAGATCTTATACATTTAAAAGTAAGAGAAATATATGTAAAAAAAAAAACTGTATTTAATATTATAAAGAAGCAATAAAAATTAAGCTGATTCCAACCAACACTATTGCCCTTTGTGTAAAACAGAAATAGAAACCTTAACTACTACTGAATACAAATAACAATATTTGCAATTGCCTACTATAAAGTGCAATATGCACATAAAGTGAATTATATGTTGATTACGGTTTAAAATCAATAAATAATAAATAATTAAAAATAATTTTAGATTTATAATTATTTATTTATTTTATCAATTATTGTGATAATTCATTTATATTTTAAAATGCATGCTACACTTTAGAGAAATTAAATGTAGAATATTTGGAGGTCGGGTAAAATTTGGTGGCTGCCAAAATTGATGGGCTTTCAATTTTCTATGCAGTAAATGTTTTACAAGCGACAAGAAATTTAATTTTTTTATGTTTCTTTTTTGTTTCAATTTAAATGATGGATAGAAGTTTTGTATTTATCTATTTTAATAATAATTTTATTATTATTAAATTATTAATTTAATTTTAATTTTTTGATTTATCAAATAATATGTTAATTTCTAATTTTTAATGTTTAAATTATTTATTTATTTGAATAATATAATTTTAATATTATTAAAATAATTTTAACTTAAAATTTGATGATATTTAAATATTTAATATTAAAAATAAAATTAAAAATATTTTAATATTTCAATGAATTACATAATTTAAAATTTAAATAATTTTATTAATATATTTTCTAATTTTTAAATTATAAATTATTTTGATAAATGTTATATGTCATTGTTACTTATATAAATTATTTATATAAAAAATATTTAATAATATTATCTGCATATGATTTTTGATTCAAATTAATTTATAAATTTTAATTTAAATTATTTATATATATATTAAATAATTTATATATAAGTAAACAATTATATTTACATAGATATAAAATATTTATCAATTAGTAATATTTAATTATGATTTGATAGATAATATTTACATAAAGTTTTTATTCTTTAAATTTTCATATTATCTTTAAATATTAAATATTAAATTTGATATATTATAATCTCTCTTTTTTAAATTTTTATTATTTTTTAGTATTTATCACAATTTCAATTTAGAATATTTCTAAAACTTCATAAAAAAATGTTTTTCAAATGTATATTTTTTTAAAATAATATATTAATTATGATAATATATGAATTATAATTAATTAAATAATTAAATCTTTTGACATAAAATAATTAATTTAAATTTTTTAATAAAAAATTATAAATAAATTTACCTAAATATTAATATATTAATAATATATTTTTAAAAAGATAAAAAAATAAATTATAAATTCAACTAATTTAAAATAATAATATAATAACTTTATCAAATTAAAAAAATATAATATTTTTTTGTAATTAGAATGAACATAATTATATTAATTATATGTAAAAATATGATAATAATTCATTTATATTTAAATATATTATAATTTATAATATAAATTCGTATTATAAATTACTTTCAAATAAAATTGATTAAAACCGTTGCAACGTAAAGCACAAGTTAAATTAATATATTTTTATTGACACTCTAACATAATTTATATGAATTAATAAATATTTAATATTCATATTTATATGTTACAATTCAATCCTTATAGAGAATTATCCTAATTTTATGTATGTGACAAAAAGGTACATATTTTTTTTTTTGGGCACAATGAGCCATGATATTCATGATTTTTTTTAGTGTGATTGATGATTACATATGAATAATTAAAAAAAAAATTGATTAGAGATCAATCCATTTTATTTAATATATTTTTTGATAATTAATTATTTTACTTTGAGCATGATTGATAATTAATTAATGGATTTCCCTAGTATAAAATGCAATAAGTATGTAAAATTAATTATCTGTAAGTTGCAGTTTAAAATTTAATAAATAATTCAAAAAATAATTTTAAATTTATAATTATATGTATTTTTATTTTTTATTAATTATTGTGATGAATCATTTATTTTTTTAAAATATATTTTATATTTTAAAAAATCAAATCTAAAATATTTGCAGATAAGGCAAAATTTGATGGCTGAGAGAATTGATACACTTCCAATTATGGGAGCAAAATCCTTGAGAACATATTAAATGTAAACTTTGAATTTTAAATTTAATTGATTAAATTGTTTATTGATAACTTCATCATTTGAAAACTTTATTCATAAAAAATGTATTTTTATAAAAATTTAATTCACTCCAATATCTTAATGGATAATCATAACAGAATAAAAGACATAACTAGAAAAATCATGATTTAAACAAAAAATTTCCATATTGGCATAATCTTATATAATATAGAAGCACGAGATATACATTTATAACCACTCCTTCATGCATTTTCACATCTTAAAAAAAGTATATTATTTTTTAAAAAAGGTTTATTTATTTATGTAAAAAAGTTTGATGTATACGAAATACTGGACGAGAGATATATAGTAACCACAGAGAGAAGCCCACGAAGCATAAAATGATAAAATATATATATATATATATATATATACACACATACAGGCACCAGTATTGCTGGTGATGCTGATTGCCAACGTAGCTTCTAATTATTGGGTCTTTTAACCCTCTCGATGCGCAATTAAAGTTTAGCTTAACCCTCGTTAGAGAGATATCGAAATAAAAAAAATGAATGAAAAATAAAATAAAATTTATAAAATTGTAACGAACAGCTGTGTGATTGTCTCTGATAGAAAATAGAAAAGTTATAACATTTTTACAGGATAAAATTACATTTTTCTCCCCTAAATTTTCATAAATTAATAATGTTAGCACGTAAACTTTCAAACTTCGTACTGAACGCCCCTTAAAACTTGATACTATTGAGTGTACGGTCAAATTTAACCATACAAATATTTTTTATTAAATTACTCAATTAATCTCTATAATTTTTTAAATTTTTAATTAAGTATCTATAGTTTATAAATTTTTAATTAGATCATTATATTTATTTTTTATTTCTAATATGAGATTTCATATCATAACTTATATAGATAATGATCTATTAGTGATTAATATAGTAAAAAATAAGTATTTTATTATATCTTTCTAAAAATAAAATAATTTTTTAAAATATTTTATTTTTTAAATTATTTATTATTTAAATACAAATAAAAATTATATATAAGTTTTACGTCAATAATTATTAAATTACATAAAAAAAAATGCTATCCAAGTGTGTTAAATACTAATAAAATATAATAAAAAAATAATAGAAAATATTAAATTAAAAATAAAAATAATATAAGAATTTAATTTAAAAATTTTAAATTGTAAGAATTTAATTAAAAAATAAGTAAAATTATAGGCAATAGATGAATAATTTAACCAATATATTTTAATATGCCGTTATGGAGGTTTAATAAAGAAGGATTTGGATAATATACTAGAGATTTTAGGTCCAATGCTCACTATCAATGTATTAAAGAAACACTTTCTAATTATTTTTTTTAACATTTTAGATACGGACCATTGAGAGTGTTTTATTTTATATTTTATTCTTTTTATGGATAAAAATACTATCATTATTATTCAAAGTCATTGTATGCATAAGATTGACCGTTGAAATTATAGTCACTAATATTGAAATGATAGCATTTCTGTCTTTCACTTTTATTCTCATATTCATTGTTTGCAACAATTACCATATTATTCCTTAGAAAAATTGAGATTTTATACATTTAAAAGTAAGAGAAATAAAAAAAAATACAAAAGCTGTATATTGTCAAACACTAAACTTGTCAAGAAATGATAGGATATCATTTGGCTCAGTACAACATATATAATTCATACCACTCAACTTCAATTTATGCCCATGAAGTATTAAATGTAAAATATGGTACGATAATTATCCACTTTCAAATTTTATTTATGTTATTTGAATGGAAAAGTTGTACTCAGAGACATATGTTCAGAAAAATTATTGAATTAAAGGATAAGTATGAAAATTTTGCGAGCCTTTATTTATGCAATCATAAACTTTAAATTTTAAATTTAATTTATCAAATTATTTATTAATAAATTTATCGATTAAAATTTTTATTCATAAAAATGTGTTTATATAAAAATTTAATTCTCTCCCATATGTTAATGGATAATCAAATAGAGTAAAAGGCATAACTAGAAATACAATGATTGAAACAACAAAAAAAAAATGATATTAGCTTAATCTTATGCAATATAACAGCTTATTGTTTTTTAAAAGAGATTTATTTGATTGAGTTAAAATTTAATCTTCTGTCATGTAAAACATTTTATACTGTTATTAAATAAAAAAATACATGTAATTAATAGAGTGAAAGTAACTCAAAATTTTATCGATTTTAAAAGAATTAATAATATTTTAATAACATGATAATAATATTTGGAAGTTGGGCAAAATTTAGTGGCTTTGATGGACTTTCAATTTTCGTAGTAAAATCCTTGAAAATATATTAAACGTAAACTTTGAATTTTAAATTTAATTGATCAAATTATTTTTTAATAAAATTAACAAATAAAAATTTTATTCATAAAAAATGTAACTTCCCATTATTATAAAAATTATAATATTCACCCTCAGTCAAATATATTATAAATGAGAAGAACTTTAATTTTTTATTTTTTTTATTTCAATTTAAATCGTGAATAAAAGTCTATATTTATTTGTTTTAATAATAATTTTATTATTATCAAATTATTAATTTAATTTTTTAATTTTCTGAATTATTAAATAATATTTTAGTTTATAATTTTTAATATTTAAATTATTTATTTATTTAAGTAATACAATTTTAATATCCATTTTAATATTATTGAAATGATTTTTAATTTAGAATTTACTAATATTTAAATATTTAACATTAAAAATTAAAATTAAAATATTTTAATATTTCAATTAATTGCATACTTGTAAATTTAAGTAATTTTAATAATATATTTTTCTTATTTTTAAATTATAAACTATTCTAATAAATGTTATATATCCTCGAAAATTATTTATTTAAAAAAATATTTAATAATATTATCTGTATTTACTTTTTAGTACAAATTTATTTATAGATTTTAATTTAAATTATTTTTATGCATATTAAATAATTTATATATAGGTAAATAATTATATTTACTTAGATGTACAATACTTATAGATTAATAATATTTATTTATAATTTGATAGATAATATATTTCTAAAAATTTTCACTTTTTAAAATTTTATATTATCTTTAAATATTGAATACTAAATTTGATATATCATAATTTTTTTAAAAAAAATGTATTAGTTTTGAGTAGTTATCACAATTTTAATGTAAAATATTTTTAAAACTTCATAAAAAATGTTTCTCAAATGTATATTATTTTAAAAATAATATATTAGTTATAATAATGTATAAACTCTTATTAATTAAATAATTAAATCTTTTAACATAAAATAATTAATTTAAAATTTTAACTAAAAAATCTATAAATAAATTCACCCGAGCATTAGTATATTAAGAATATATTTTTGAAAAGATAAAAAAATTAAAATGATAGATTTAATTAATTTAAAATATTAATATAATAATTTTATCAAATTAAAAAAAATATAGTATTCTTTTGTAATTAACACGAATATAATTATATTAATTTTATAATTTTTTAATATATAAAAATATAATAATAATTTATTTATATTTAAATGCATTATAATTTATAATATAAATTTATATTACAAATTGTTATCAAATAAAATTAATTAAAATCATTATAGCATGGAATACAAGCTAGATTAATATATTTTTATTGACACTTTAATATAGTTTCTATGAATTAATAAATATTTAATATTTATATTCATATTTTACAACCAAACTGAGAATTATTCTAATTTTATATATGTGAGAAAAAGGTACATATAATTTTTTTTTTTGGGGCACAATCAGCCGTGATATCCATGACCTTTTTAGTGTAATTGATGATTACAGATGAATAATTTTAAAAAAATTCATTATAGATCAATCCATTTTGCTTAAATATATTTTTTGATAATTAATTATTTTACTATGAGCATGATTGATAATTGATTGTAAAAAACTTTTTATAAAACAAAGATTATGATTAAAATAAAAGTTATTTAATTTAAATGTGATTTTAAGATACAGTTAAACTTAACCAAACATGCTAAAATAGAAAGTAAAATAATTATAAGTCTTCAAATTAATTTCAAGTCACTCATTTAGCCACTCAACTGGTAGGTTCATTATCTTTATCCTCCGTGCATGTGTTTCACGATTTAATCTTGTTGTGAACCATTTGAAAAAATTAGACAACAGGACAATATCATTGTAAGCTCTTAAAAAAATAGATCATGTGTTTTGATCTTGAAGTAACTATCGTATTTCTAAATTTTCCATAATAATAATAAAATAAAAATAAAAAATCATCTAAAGGCAATAATAATCATGCACTAATATATCAACTTTATTTCCTTTCTGAAAGAAGAGCTATCTTGACTTTGATCCAGCTGATTACCCTCCTCAATATTTTTTATTGCAATAATAAAAAAAACCATAAAACCCTTTTTTAACTTTCGATTTTGACAATTATTTAAGATAATTTCCTTTTGCCTTTCTTACTTCATTTTTATTTAACAAAAAGTTACCTAAATTGGCATGCATGTGCAGCACATGGGGAGAGGCTGGCAACGAGCACCCAGCTTATCTCTTCAACGCGTGAGTCCAATTTACAGACAGAAAAAGGAATGGAATTTTGATGGGATATCAAATCTTCCAACTTTTAATTGAATGGGATCGGCACTGATGTAGGACAAAGTAGACCAATTATAATCATGTATTAGTTTGCAGTTCTTCCGATGGGAATGCTGAATGTAGCAACACAACAATCAAATCTTATTTCATTAAGTCTGCTACAGAGATAACTGGATGTTGTTGTGCTCTATGAAATACTTGTATATATTTATTATTTTAGGCAACTATGGTGAAATTAGAATCAAAGACTCAAAGGTGATTCTGGTTTAATCTAAATTAACTGATAAAAAAAAACTGCAGAATATAGCTACTGGCATGGCAGTAGATAATCTTCATCTGAATCTCAAGTCTACAAAAGTGATTCCCCAATGTATGCCTCTTGGATTGGACTAGCATCTCAGAGCTGTTGATCAAGATAGGCAGCATCTTTGGGGTTGGCAGCTCTAGGAGATAACATGGCAGATCCCACAATTTCAGTAACACTTTCAGAAACATTTTTCAACCAAGAGGTGCTTCTAGTTAACCAGCCATTTTGTCCTTCTTCTTGCGATTCAATTACACTTTTCCTGTCTTCCTCAACCAAAATATCAATCCACCTCTTAGCCATGAATGTCTTTATGGCTTCAACGCCTTGATTTATAATCTCCACTGGTGGCACTTCAATTGGGTTATGCTCCAAGTTTAGCTTTGTCAAACTTTCAAGTCGACCAAATGTATCAGGAAGTGCATGAATCTGATTGTTGCTCAGATCTAATTCCCTCAGGTTAGTCAGATCACAAAATGACTCGGGAAGTTCTGTGAGGTCACTGAAATTACTACTCAGGTCGAGAACTTCAAGGTTGCTCAATTTCCCCATCGCTTTAGGAAGTCCGTGCAGTTCATTAAAGTGAGCATCCAGATATTTTAAGGATCTCATGTCACAAACAGATGATGGAAGTGATCGAATCTTGTTCAATTTGATCAAGAGCTTCTGTAAGTGTAGCAATTCATGTCCAATGTTTGTTGGCAAATATGTCAGACTGTTGAAGCTTGCATCCAACTCCACCAATGACCTAATCATTGAAGACGGAGGATCAAAAAGAAAATATATATATATATGATGAAAAATTGAAACAAATCCGAGTATATATGAAGTTAATATTTGACATTGAACTTTCATATAATTGTTTAATGAATTCAAAGACTGGTTTTACACTAGAATAATGTTAAACGTTGCTCCTATTTGGCAAGTCTAAAGTTATCATGGCTTTGGAAATCTTCATTTGAGGCTCTCCACAAATATATCATCATAAGCCACAGGAATTTCAATATTGAGATAAATTTTTCACATGGTCTGTAAGTGTAATTACTAAAATCACCATCATCACCAACGGCAACAGCTAATTATAGTAAATAAAAAAAATGTGGCTCTTGTAAATTTCTACACGGCTTATCTGTTTCTCTCGCATACCTGCACTGACATATGGAATCAGGAAGGGCACTCAGCTTGTTTCCAGAAACATTCAGGAACTTCAACTTTTGCAACAAGCCAATCGAATCAGGAAGTGATTCCAAAAGATTTGAAGAGACATTAAGCTCCTCAAGATTTAGCAATCCAGCTATCGAGTCAGGTATCACCTGTTATGTTGCAAAAAAATTCTTCCATATAAAAGAAAGACTAAAGATTAAGTGAATACATACTTGCATTGTGATGTTAAATATGTTAAAAGAGCATAAAGAGACGCCCAAGTAATCATAATGAAAGCTGTGAGCAACCAATTGTCAGAAGTAGATTCAGATTTCTGGAATGAAATGTACTCAAGAAAAAATGCTTTTTCCCCGTTATGCCCAAAGAATTTTAAAATGCATACTAATCTCCATGGCTTCAAGTTCCAAGAAGATAAACACCTCACACTGATTATGATTTATTACAGCTACAAGCAGGGTAGATATTGATCATATAACAGTCATAGTGAAGCATTTGAATTGAATGGCAGGCATTCCTCAGTCACAGTCAGAAACTGAATAGACATTCAAAATTAAAGCTCAATTAATCGCATAGAAGACTGTTGACACTCCTATGGCTATAATTAGGCCAATAATTTGATTGAATAAATAAAATTTAAAATCACCAAAGCACTCATGCAATCTCAGAAACATTTTAAATTGCAGAAAACTCAAAAGCAAGTGAGCTTACGGTCAGCTGATTGCGAGACAGATCAAGCACCACCAATCCAGGAATTTTTCCAAACGCTTCAGGAAGCAGTTTCAGCTTCTGACCGGAAAGATCTACTCTTTCCATCCCTTTCCCACTGGCCTCCTGTAATATCCCCACAACCTTTTCATTCATCTCCTCGCTAGGCTTATCTTCTCCCTCATCTTCTGCTCCTTCTTCAGCAGACTCATAAATTTTGGACAATCTCTTTTCTGCATCCCTGAGTAATTTCTCATAAGCATCGTGCATCTCATCCAACTGTATC
>JANHAO010007886.1:0-19760 GCA_026873985.1 Saraca asoca | reverse complement strand
AATTAAAATATAAATAATTAGATTCTTATTACAATTTAATTTGATTCTTTTTCTTTGGAAATAAAACTTTGTTAATTTTCTTCTATTTTGAAAATCATATGCAAGCTTCTTTTGAGAGATTACTGGAGGAATTCTAGTTAGCCTCAGGAAACTCATCTATGGACGAGTCCTTCTTATTTTTCTAAGCTATTGGTAGGAAAAATAAGAAGGGCAGGGCATTTGGTTTTGGACTAGAGGTGGTCCACTATGCATTCTCGGGTCCTAGGTCCGCGTCTGGGTCACAGACATCTGCCACCTAACGTGACTCTTCGATCAACCCTCAGCTGCAGGATCGTATGAAACAACTAGAGACCAGGTATTGGAGTCTCAGCAGGCTGTCCAGCAGGCCGTCTTTATTTTCATGAGTGAGTTGACTGCACTTAAGCAGCAGTTTAGTTCCATCACTGGCCAGCATGATTCCGTACCCCCCATTCCTCTCCAACTCGCTCAGTTCCATCCCCTACCATTGATGAGGATGAGGAGTAGTTGACAGATGATACTCACGACGGCTTAGGGGATGAGTGATTTAGATTTTTCACATTATTACATTTAGGATTTTCTCTCACATTAGATATTACTTGTTGATATTATTATATTTAGATTTTTTTATGTTATTTATTATATGAATTTTTTTGTTCCTTCTGCTGTTTTGTTGAATTAGGGTAGTATATAAATAAAAAAATGATTGGAAATTTTTTATTTTCAATAAACACTGACCCTTTGGAATATTTTTCAAATCAATAAAAAATTAAAAAAAAAAAAAAATAATTTAATATTCCAACAGATATTTTAATGGACACACCCGTTGGAATATCCCTTGAAATGGATAAAAATAAATAAGATAAAAAAATTGACTCCAACGGATATTCCAATGGAATTGTCCATTCATAATTGTCTTCTAACAGATAATTCCAACAAAAAATTTCCATTGGAATTTCCATCGGAAATTTCAATGCAAATTTTCCATCTGAAATTCCAACGCAAATTTTTCATTGGAAATTCCAACGAAAATTTTCTGTTGGAATTTTCGTTGGAATTATCCGTTGGAGGAAAATTTTGGATGGATATTCCAACGGACGGAGTCTGTTAGAATTTCTATTGGAGTGTAAAATTCGTTGGAATTATCCGTTGGAATCGGGCATTCCAACGAGGGGTTTTATCCGTTAGAATTTCTATTGGAATGTCCAATTCCAATACAGATTTTGTCCATTAGAATTTCTTGAAATTCTTGTAGTGAATGATTATGTAAAAAATAATTATACAATATATTATGGCCAAAAATATTTTATTAATCCCCAAAATATGCAATTTTGATATTTAAAAGATAAAAGAAAATAAAATTATTTTTTTTTAAATGTCCTAGTGATATTCACTTGCTACTCTATCAAAAGTAGAGAGAAAAGCGACTCACCGAATGCTTAGAGCCATTGATATGGGATTTAAACAAATAAACTTAAAAAAGTTATTATTAAGAAAAATAACTTCTTAAATAAAACAAGTTTGATTTACAAAAGTAGGACTACGTACCTTTGAAAGAATTATCAAAGTCCTCTTAATTCATGATTATTTCCCATTTTAAAAAAATTGATATAAAAGAATACATTAATTTTAAAATTGAGTAAAAAAATAATTTTAAGCAAAAGTTGTGCAAATAAATAATTTTGAAACATAATTTAAAATATAAAATCCTATAAAAATTAAATATTTTTATTTCTTTTTAATATTTTCTATTTTTATTTTTTTTATTATACATAAGACATGAGAAAAAGAAATAAATTATAAAGATAAAAATATATATTATTTATTATTATTATATATAACATAAGAAAAAATTAAAAATCATAAATGGATAAAAAATTTGTCCAAGATCCTCTTAAATTTCCAAAAATAAAGTTAATATGAATTTCATCCAAAAAATAATTATATTTACAATCCTAATGTGTCCTATAGTTCTTCTGCAAAGGAGATAGAAATCCTAGCCCCTTAGGGCACTATTCTCGAGTCTAGAGCAGATAGATATAGCTGTCACACATGATGACTGGATGGTTTACCATCTCAGCATTGATCAAGTAGTTTGGAACCTACTAGCTCATAATTGTCTCTAAATGAAAATGATTAATATATATATATATAATTGAGGTAAACCAAAAAAAAATCTTCCAAAGTATCTTAATCTGTTCAAAATT
Organism: Saraca asoca; assembly: GCA_026873985.1. Taxonomy (NCBI): domain Eukaryota; kingdom Viridiplantae; phylum Streptophyta; class Magnoliopsida; order Fabales; family Fabaceae; genus Saraca; species Saraca asoca. The sequence continues at coordinate 17,535 of JANHAO010007886.1, read as the reverse complement.
ATGCTTTTCATCATAAGTTGCCTTCACAATATGAACAAATAAAATTATCCAATACATAAGAACTATAATACATGAATCATGCAAGCATATTATCCAGGAATACAAACAGACGTGTATCTTATAATACCAATTTGCATCGAATTTCATGACAATAAATCTAATGATATTTCAAATATTTTTACTAAAAGATCCCTTGAATGAAACAAGGCAACAAAGTTAAAGATGGAGGTATTTAAGCACAAATGAAATTTAGAAGTTAAAGCAAGACTTCATAAAATTTTCATATATAACAAAGAGATATAATAATTCACGGAAGAAATCAACAATTATATTAATAACAAATAATATTGGATAATCATTCACAAAATGTAATAACCAAAATTTCATAATTTTAAATTATCTTATAACGAAAACTTAAAAAAGAAAGGAAAAGAAAAAGGGATAGATTTCATAAATGATAGAATAAGAAAGGATCTAAACTAAACATGAGTACTTATCGCGTATAATAAAGGACTTAAACTAAACATGCATGCATATGTATTAATAAAGAGAGAAAACAATCATAAATTGAGATTTTTATCCAAAGACAAAAAAAAGGTAGAAATTATGTTTGTTTATACAACAACATCATTTTGAAATAATTTATCAAGTTACTGAGAAACAAAGCTAATTAATCATAACATATTTTGATTTCAAAAGCCACAAAAATCAAAACCAAATCAGATTTGAAACCTCAATACTTTATACCTGTAGACTCATGGTTTTTGATAAAAAAAGTTAACAAGACAAAACTCGTAAATATATATATATATATATATATATATATATATTATAGAGCAATCTCTACTTGGTTACACTTTTTTAGCAATATATGATTTTTGCTTAGTCTCTCTTCTTTATGATTTTTGATATCTTCTCGTCATGATTTTTAATGTGTTATTTCTCCTTTGACACATTCTCTGTTTATAATTAGAGAATTACCTTTATGTACTGATTATTTTCTATCTATTTGTGTCTCACTATAATTCTTCAACTAAAAGATAAAACAAAGTGATAAATAGATAAATAAAAGAATAAAAATTATAATATACTTCTTTATCTCCTTTTTTTTTTGTTAAAACAAAACCAAAATATTTTTTATATATTTTTATATGTATTTAAATGTAATAATAATTATTTTCAACTTTATGTCTTTTTTAAAATTAACTAAAAGATAACTAATTGGGAAAGGATAAATCTTTTCTCTCATAATAATTATGTTCAACCTAGTGTTTTTTCTAAATAAATAACTAATAGATAACTAATTGGGGAATGATGAACCCTTTTCCTGATAAAAAGTAATAAATAGATAAAATAAAACAAAATAATTTAAAAAATTAGGCTTATTCATTTAAACAAAATTTAATGATAAATTTTAGAAAAAATATTTTTTCAATATTTTTATCCTTTATTTTTTTTATATATTTTTTAGATATATGAAATAAAAATAAATGACAGCTTATAAAACAAAACAGGGCTATTATCAATTTAAACAATTTTTTTAAAATGATAAAAACTAAAAACTAAAATAAAATTTAGGTTTTTATATTATTTTTTCACTTTTCAAATTGACCCAAATAAAATAAAGTTTCATAGTTGCCCCCTCTTTATTTGTTTCTTAGTAGAAAAAAATTGTAAATAAGTTTATAACATTTTTAACTAAGAACGAATAAAGATAGAATGTATATTTTGTTCAGGTGCATTAATGGTGTGACAGGAATTGAAACTTGAACATGGCATGTAGGATTTTAAATGATAGGAATTTAAAATACAAATGTGGTGTAGCAGGAGCATAAATAATAGGAATTAAAAAAAATACACATGAGACATAGCAAGAATTTAAAGGGCAAGAATTTAAAGATGTGAATGTGATATAGCAAGAAATTAAATGATAGGAATTCAAAGATGCAAATGTGGCATATCAAGAATTTAAATGACGGGAATTTAAAATGCAAACGTGATGCAACAAAAATTTAAATGACAAGAACTTAAAATGAAAACATGGCACATCAGGATTTAAATCATGGGAATTTAAAGATGTGTATATGGCGTAGTTGAAATTTAAATGATGAGAATTTAAAATGCAAACGTGATGTAATAAAAATATAAATGACAAGAATTTAAAATGCAAATGTGGTGCATTAGGAATTTAAATGACAAAAATTTAAGATGCTAACGTAGCACAACAAGAACTTAAATGATAGGAATTTAAGGCGTTATAAGAATTTAAATTACAAGAATTTAAGAATGCAAATGTGGTGCAATAAAAATTTAAATGACATGAATTTAAAAATGTGAACATGGCGTAATAGAAATTGAAATGATAGGAATTTAAAAATACGAATGTGGGGTTGCATAATTTAAATGATAGGAATTTAACAATGAGAATATGATGTTGTAGGAATTAAAATGACATGAATTTAAAGATGTGAAAATGGTGTTGTATAATTTAAATGATAGAAATTTAAATATGCATGCAAACGTGGTGCTATAGGAACTTACATAAAAAAAAAAATTAAAATGCAAGAAATTTTAATGGAAACATGTCTCAACAGATTTTAAATGGGAATGTAGCCCAATAAAAAATATAAAGTAAAATAAAAGTAGATTAGAATCAGAAAAAAAAATTATAGTTGAAAAATGATTTTTGTAGTGGAAAATAATTTGTAGTCTATAATTTTTTTTTTTATAAAAAAGTTGAAAAGTTGTAACATCTTGAAATGATCAAAATTTATTTTAGTAATAAAATAGCTTTTTAAAAAAAATCCAAAAAAGGGAAATTCAAAATTTTTTGGAACTTCGAAATTATAAATTTTGAATTATAAGAAAATCAGATACAGTAGAAATTGATTATATGGATTTTAGAAATCTTTTAAAGATCAAAGAGTTAATCAAGAATGTTTAAGCAACAAAAATTTGTAATTTTAAAATTTTATTTCCAAAAAACTTCAAAAATTTGAAACATGGGTTACAGATATCGAATGAGCATAAAATTATAGTCATTATAAAGGTGTTTAATTTAACTAATTTTTATTAAATTTTTCTAAATTTTAGAAATTGATAAGTATATTAAATTTGAGCTCAAAATGGAAGAAATATGAAAATAGGGATGTGTTTAACTTATAGTGAGAAGTTGACTTATTTTTCCCCAAAATACCACTCCCTCAGTCAGCTTCCCTTCTTCTTTTTCTTTGGCTTTAGCCATTCCAAAGGAAGTCATGTAGACTTCATTTCTTCTTCCTCAACAAGCCTCCACTTTCTCTCTCTAAACCTTCACTATCTCACTCTACAAGTAAGCTCCTTAACTTTTCCTATTATTTTCTTAGATTTTTATTTTGCCATGCCCCAATCCATGAAACGTGACTAGTATAAAAGGTTACAATTAGGAAACTCCTTACAAGCCTCACAATGTAAAATCATTATTGATTAACCTAACATACCAAAGACCCATAATTACATTGATGCATAGACAAGTATTTGCATATCAAATTTTATCAAAAATTTGGCAGAGTTTCCTTTATTTTTCAAACACCTAGGCTCAAGGCCTTTATAACAGACAAGGGCTACACACCCTATACACAACTTGTATAATATCTCAAAAATCACAATTGCCCAGACAACACAAATCTATCTCCTATTGGGCATTCATCAAACAAAATACATGCACACAACAATTCTACCAATTGATAAGGTCTTCACCATCAAGATACCTTTAGGCTCTACAGAAGGTGGTTTACTCAATCAATGAGTAGATCCTGAACTAGTGTAATGTGGAGGAATAGTGGGAGTACCCTCAGGCTCTACCAACTGTCTCTTATTGCCCAAATAACACAAATCTGTCTCCTTTTGGGCACTCATTAATCAAAATATATGCACACAATAATTCTATCAACTGCCAAGGTCTTTACCATCAAAATACCTTTAGGCTCCACAAAAGGTGGTTTACTCAATTAGTGAGTAGATCGTAAACTAATGTAATATGGAGAAATAGTGGGAGTATCCTCAGGCTCTGAAAAACATGGAGAAAAATGAGGTGAGTTTCATAAAAATTCAGTGAGCAGACAATCTCATAGAAAATCAAAACTTTGTTTACAATTCATATTCGAAATCCAAAGAGTAAAATATGTACATAGTTGTAAAGATAAGCTTACCCATTTGAAAGTCATAATCTCAAAACAGGTTTGGAAACTTTCATCCATCAAGAAAGTTAAGTAATTAAAATATGGTATTCAACAAAATAAAAATGAGCAACAAAGTATACTACTATGAAAAATATTCATCATGGCATAAACATAGGAAAAATTTAATAAAGCTTTCTAAAATTTATCAATACTCAAGTAGCAAAATACTCAATAGTTGCTCTTTCTTTCGAATTCAAATGAAATCCAAAAAACAATGTCTAAAGGTAACCATACTTAATAAACATCACCATAATCCACCCAACACGCCTGTCAAATATTCATATATTCACATGTTCATATGTCTCCCCCTTATTTGCTCTATCACATATTCTAGTCATAAGTGCACTTGAGGGTTTCTAATGGATTTCCAATGGATCAAGGATTTCAAAACATTAAATCATTCAAAATACATTATGCTACCAAATCTTTCCATAAATAAGAGACATTCCATTCATATCATAATATCAATAATCCAAACATATTAGGTAGCATAAACTTCAAAAATATTAACATTTCCATATCATAATAATACAAAATCCTTGCTTTTGTAAACAATAATTGTTACAAAATGCATAAATATGCTAAATCATTTTCATATTTATTCATCATATAGTAAAATGAGATCACTAGTTCTAATAACGTAAATCAAGATAAAATGCATAATTTCATCATGACAAATCATTTTCATAAGTATATATAACATATAGTTAGACTTTTAAACAAGTTAACATAAAGAAAATCCCATTATTCCAAAATCATAATAATTCATACCATAAAATTATTTTGTATTACCAATGGGATTTATCAAAAAAGTATGATTATCCACTTACCTTAGAGACTTTTTAAATGACCAAATTTTCGCTCAAGAGAATTGATTAATGTCACAAGAATGATCCTTCAAAATGCTAGATCAGCCAACTTGTAAATTTAAGTCAATTTACTTAGTTGGGTATAATCAACATTAAAATTAATACTTGAACTTAAATTTAATGTTCTCTAACTAAGCACACCTATCTTACACTAACATTAAACTTCAATATCTAAACTGAAATTTCAAGAATCAAGTAGCAAAATCACTTATTTGGATTATTTAGCTAAAACTAAAAAATTTGATGTCGGTATGCTTGGTTCTTCAATGAGAGTAATATTGAAGTAAATTAATAAGAAAATTTCAACTTTCTTTAGCTTTGAAAGGTGAGGGTTTCAAGCAAGATCTTCTTTAAATTTGATGTAAACTTCATATAAAATAAATGTTTTATTTTTTGAATACTCAACAATGTCCAAAGATGCTATAGGTAGCTCGATTTGACTTAGATCATCATTAGCAAGTTAGCTGAAAGTCAACTGGAAAGAGGATCGGAGAAGAGGGAAAAGAAGACTACTAAGCTGGCCGAAGAAGATGAGGTGCCAGAGAAGAGGAAGGAAGGAAGATGGTAGTTAGAGCTAGCTAGATGGCGACAAGCTGAAGATGAAAGAGGTCAGATGTCAGAGAACGCAGAAGCAGAGGGAGTTTTGGGAAGCAAAAGCCATGCTGCAGAGGGAAACTGGCATTGGAGAAAAATATATCATAACATGAAATGGGGTAATTCATAGTTTAGCCTTGTTGACTTAGCAATGTCTTCAAAAAGGTCCTCCTAGAAAAGGGAAAATTATGTTACAACCCCAATAAATATTTAAGAAATTGCATTTTGGTCCATCTGAAAAATATTTTCTATTTTTCTATTTTTTTAAGGTATTACAAACTCTCCCCGTAACAATAGAATTTGTCCTCAAATTTTAGGAACATAGTTATACAAGATCAAACAAAGTATTAGAGTATCTATGGAGGTAAGGGTTCAAATCATAAGAAGAGAAAGTCCATACTGATAAGTCACTTGAATAATTGGGGGTATTTATTCATTATGAAAGATTCAAGCTCCCAGGTCATCTCTTTTTTCCCATAGTTCTCTTATAGGACCTTTGTTGATGGATATTCCTTAGAGCAAAGCTTTCTGATTTGACCATCAATTATAGCCATAAGACGCTCCTCATATGTAAGATAGCTTTCCAATTTAACTGGAATTTGAGGAAGGATAAGAGATGGATCTGGAACATAGTTTTTCAACATAGATACATGAAAAATAGGATGAATACTTTCCAATTCTAGAGGTAGATTCAACCTGTATGCCACAACACCAATCCTTCTTTTAATGGGAAATGGGCCTATATAATGGGGACTCAACTTCCCCTTTTGCCAAATCTCATTACTCCCTTCATGGGTGATACCTTCAAGAACACCTAATCACCCACTTAGAAGTCCAAGTCCTTTCTTCTCTTATTAGCATAAGACTTTTCATGGCTTTGACCTGTTATTAACTTTTCTTGAATGATTTTAACTTTTTCATCTGTGTCGTACACCAAGTCTAGGCCTAGTACCTTCACCTCTCCTGTTTTAAATCATCCAATTAGATATATGCATTTCCTTCAATATAATGCTTCAAAAGGAGCCATCTAAATTATAGAATGATAGCTATTGTTACAAGCAAATTTGATCAGGGGTAAGTATCGCTCCTAGTGACATTTGAATTCTGACACACAAGCTCGAAGCGTGTATTCTAAGACTTGAATGGTCTTTTCAGATTGACCATTAGTTTGGGGGGTGAAAAGCTATCCTAAAATGAAGTTATGACCCTAAAGTCTCTTGAAAAGATCTCTAGAATTGAGCGGTGAATTGAGTACCTTAATCGGATATAATTGACAAAGGAAGCCTATGTAAAGACACAATTCAATTCAAGTATAACTAGGCTTACGGAGAAGGTGAATAAGTTGTTTTCAACGAAAGAAAATGAGCACTCTTGGTCTAACGATCTACAATACCCAAATTGAATCATAGCCTTTTGGAGTCCTTGGCCAAGTAAAAAAATCCATAGTTACTCTCTCCCACTTCCATTCGAGAATCTTTATATTCTGGTGTAGGCCTGTGGGTCTTTGATGTTCAATGTTCACTTGTTGCCATGTGAGACATCGAGAAACAAATTTTGTTATGTCTCATTTCATTCCTTCCCACCAATAACTTGTCTTAAGATCTTGATACATCTTATTGCTACCTGGATGCACAACATAAGAAGATGAATGAGCCATATGCATAAGTCATTGTCGTAGATTAGAAACTTCAGGCACCTACACATAACCAAGATAAGTTAAAGCCACCTTATCATCTCTTGCCAAACCAAAATCTAGTTCTTTCTTCATTTTGTCTAGCAACATGTTTATGTTCACATCCCGAGCCTATGCAGCCACAATTTGATCAACCAAAGGAAACTACAATTGCATATTGGCCATGAATATTCTAGGTTCTTCTATTTGCAATTGAGTTCCACCAGCTTCTACCTCATGCATCCCTCGAATAATCGATCTCCTTTAAACCTCAATGTGAGCAATGCTGCCTACAGGCAACACAAGGGCTTTCCAAGGGAAAGTACTGCAATGGGTAAAACCCTTATCTACCAAATCCTACAATTGCACCTTCAACTCTTTTAACTCACCTGGCACCATGCGATATGGTGGAATAAAGATGACATCAGTTCCAGGAACAATATCAATACAAAATTCAATTTCTCATTTTGGTGGCATTCTAGGTAGTTCTTTTGGAAATACATCTAAGAACTCTTGAACCATGAGCACATTTTTTGCCTTTTGTTCCATTAATTTTGTGTCCTGAATGAATGCTAAGTAAGCCTTTCATCCTTTTTTAGTCATCATACTAGCACACAAAGTAGAAATTAGATTAGCAGGAACATCAACCCTATCTCTTTGAAGTACAAGAACCTCTCTATTTGGTGCATAATAGCTAACCAGTTTGTTATAACAATTAACATATGCATAATATGCTAATAACCAATCCATGCCTAGGGTAACATCAAAATCAATCATATCTAGCACAATCAAGTTAGCAGGCAAAACAGTTCCCCTCACACTAATTTCGTAAGAGGAAATCATTTCACAAGCTGTCAATGACTGACTTAGGGGAGTAGATACCAACAACTATGATTCTAGAAGGATTTGGGCTCTAACAAGTCACATAGCCAAATAAGTGGACAAATGAGTGGGTTGCACCCAAATCAATCAACACATAAGCTGAAATAGAATTGACTGTTAAGGTACCTATAATCACAACATTAAAAGCTTAGGCATCCTACCTTGTCAGGGTGTATGCTCTTCTTGTAGCTCTCTGACTGCTACCACGACCTCTATTAGTTGAGCTTCTACCTCCTCCTCTAGCAGTAGAATCAAATACTTAGGGGCCTCAAAGGTGGCGCAAATTAAGAGGGGGCATTCCCTGATGTACTCGTGACTCCAATGCTACTAGGTGAAGTAGAAGGGTAGGGGCAGTCTCTTACCAAGTGGCCTACTTGACCACATCTGAAATAGGCTCTAGTTGCTTGCCTACAAATCTCTAAATAAATTTTCCCATAGATTTGGCATGACCTTGGTGCCTCGAATCTAACTAAAGTGGGATGACTTGAACTAGATCCCCTAAAAGGATGATAATTGAAAGCAATAGCACTTGGGGCCTACTACTCTGAGTACCCACACCTGAATGTTGTGAGGATATAAGTACCTCAGGTCTCTAAGAGGAAGGTGAACTAGAAGTTGTAGATGTCTATCTCCTAAAATCTCTACTAGTGCTTTGAGATCTGAATCTCTTTCTTGAACTACTTGGGACTTCTCTTACACCTTTCCTCTCCATAAATCGCATTTCCAACTTAATTGCCTGATTGTATACTTGTTCGTACGTAGCACCCTCGGTGACTTGTATGACATTAAAATAATGATCATTACGGCCACCAACAAATTTTTCAACCTTATCCATTTTTGTGGGAACCAAGTGTCTTACAAACTGAGGAAGATGGAGGAACTAAGCGGCATATTTAGAAATTTTTAGTCCCCTCTATTTTAGATTATGAAATTATTGCAGTTTAGCATAACATTGTCCTTCTGGAAAGAACTATTGTAGGAAAGTTGTGTGGACATTTCCCAAGTATTAGCCCTATCTCCTGGGAATCCACGATTTTCCCAGCCTTGATACCAGTCTACTACAGATCTATCTAGTTGGAATTCAACTAGTTTTATAGATATATTTTCTAGACACTCTAGAACCCACCTCAAACGCTTAATCTTATTCAAGAATTTGAGAGGATCCACTACTGATCTGATACTACAATATTTAATAGGCTTGAGCTTTTGAAATTCTCTCAAATAATTTTGAAAATCCACAGTAACTAGCACTGTAAGAGGTGGAGGGAGAGGCATTTGAGTTTCTGGCCTCTCTTGTTATCTTTATATTCTCTAGTAAGTCAATTCATCCACAAATTCACCTATAACTTTTCGTAAGTTTATAGCCCATACTAGGGCATTTGTGGTAGAAGGGCCAGTCGAAGCTCCAAAAGTGGAAGAAGCCTCTGATTCAGATTAAGGAATTTTTGCCTGCACTTCTTCTTGTACAACCCTGCCTCGGCCTCTAGCATGGCCTTGGCCCCTAGATCTACCTCAGCCTCGAGGTAAAGGTTGGAAAGAAGATGGTTCATTAAAGGCTCTTTCAAACGCTTTTTCTAGTCGGCATCCAGAGTGAGCCAAAGATCGAGTTCTTGGTGGCATTTTTCCTATTATCAAATAGAAAGGTTTGTTTAGGCAAGATTCAAATGCACTTATACATGTAGGATTAAAATATTTAGAAAACATAGAGATTTTATATTTATGGTGTGGGCATCAAGATATCCTTATTCATATGTCATGTTCCCAAGCACACTAACATGAACTCGGTATGCCTATCCTAATTTAGTATTTGGAGACCCTAAGCATGCACCTAAACCTTTGACCATACTCTGATACTAACTTTTTCATGCCCTGATCCATGAAACATGACCGGCATAGAAGGTCACCATTAGGAAACCTTCTACAAGCCTCATAATGCAAAATCATTATTAATTAACCTAGCATACCAAAGACCCATAATTACATTGATTCATAAACAAGTATTTACACCAAATTCTACCAAAAATCTAGTAGAGTTTCCTCTATTTTTCAGACACTTGGGCTCAAGGCCTTTAAATAGACAAGGGCTACAAGCCTCATACAAACCTGTACAATATCTGGAAAATCACAATGGCCTAGACAACACAAATCTGTCTCCTATTAGGCACTCATCAATCAAAATATATGCACACAACAATTCTATCAACTGTCAAGGTCTTTACCATCAATATACCTTTAGGCTCTGCAAAAGATGGTATACTCAATCAGTGAGCAAATCTTGAACCAGTGTGATGTGTAGGAATAGTAGGGGTATCCTCAAGCTCTAAAAAATATGGAGAAAAATGGGATGAGTTTTATAGAAACTCAGTGAGCAGACAATCCTATAGAAATTCAAAACATCATTTACAATTCATATTTGAAATCCAAAGAATAAAATATGTATATAGTCATGAAGATAAGTTTACCCATTTGAAAGCCATAATCTCAAAATAGGTTTGGAAACTTTCATCCATCAAGAAAGTTAAGTAATTAAAATGATATTCAACAAAATAAAAATGAGTAACAAAGTATGCTACTATGAAAAATATTCATCATGGCATAAACATAGGAGAAATTCAATAAAACTTTCTAAAATTTATCAATACTCAAGTAGCAAAATACTTAATAGTTGCTCTTTCATTCAAATTCAAATGGAATCCAAAGGACAATTCCCAAAGGTAACCATACTTAATAAACATCACCATAATCCACCTAACACACTTGTCGAATATTCATATAATTGTATGCTCACATGTCTCCCCCTTATTTGCTCCATCACATATTCTAGTCACAAGTGCACTTGAGGGTTTCTAATGAATTTCCATTGTATTCAGGATTTCAAAACATTAAATCATTCAAAATACATTATGCTACCAAGTCTTTCCATAAATAAGGGACATTCCATTAATATCATAATATCAACAATCCAAACATATCAGGTAGCATAAGCTTTAAAAATATTAACATTTATGTATCATAATAATATGAAATCCTTACTTCTATAAACAATAATCGTTACAAAATGCATAAATATGCTAAATCATTTTCATATTTATTCATCATATAGTAAAATGAAATCACTAGTTTCAATAATATAAATCAAGATAAAATGCATAATTTCATCATGGCAAATCATTTTCATTAGTATATATAGCATACAGTTAGACTTTTAAACAAGTCAACATAAAGAAAATCCCATTATTCCAAAATCATAGTAAATCATACCATAACATTATTTTATATTGAAAATGGGATTTATCAAAAGTGTATGATTATCCACTCACCTTAGAGACACCTTAAATGATCAAATTTACCCTCAAGAGAATTGATTAATATCACAAGAATGTTCCTCAAAGTGCTAGATCAGCCAATTTGGAAATTTGAGTCAATCTACCTAGTTGGGTATAATCAATATTAAAATCAATACTTGAATTTAAATTTAATGTTCTCTAACTAAGCACACATATTTTACACTAACATTAAACTTCAATATCTAAGCTGAAATTTCATGAATCAAGTAGGAGAACCACCTACTTTAAGATTCAACTAAAACTTAAAAATTAGTGTGCTTGGTTCTTCGATGAGAGTATTACTAAAGCAAATCAACAAGAAAATTTCAACTTTCTTCAACTTTAAAGGGTGAGGGTTTCAAGAAAGATCTTTTTGAAAACTTAATGTAAACTTCATATAAAATAAATTTTTTGTTTTAGAAATACTCACCAGCATCTAAAGATGCTATAGGCAGCTCGATTTGACTTAGATTGTCACCGGCAAGTTAGTTGAAACTCAACTAGAAAGATGGTTAGAGAAAAGGGAAAGGAAGACTACTAAACTGGCCGAAGAAGATGAGGTGCCAAAGAAAAGGAAGGAAGGAAGACGGTGGCTGGAGCTCATTGGATGGTAGCAAGCTAAAGATGAAGGAGGTCAGAAAATAGAGAATGTAGAAACAGAGGGAGTTTTGGGAAGCAAAATGCGTGCTGCAAAGGGAAACTGGCGTTAGAGAAAAATATATCATAACATGAAATAGGGTAATTCATAGTTTAGCCTAGTTGACTTAGCAACATTTTCAAAAAGGTCCTCCTAGAAAAAAGAAAATTATGTTATGACCCCAACAAATATTTAAGAAACTGCACTTCGGTCCTTCTGAAAAATATTTTCTATTTTCCCTTTTTTTTTTAACTTTTGTATCACTATTTATAGCACTATTCAACCTATGAATCAAACTAATTTTTTTGATGTTTTGGACCTCAAATTTGTTAGATATAGCCTTACTTATGATATAGGAATCATAATTTAATTATATATGATTAGTTAACGACAGAAATTTATAGAAAAAGGATTAGAAACTAATATACTGTTATTTTTTATTTTGAAAAACATAGAAGATTTTGGTGAAATAGTTGTAGTTTCTTGTGTTCAAGTTATTGAGGTGAGTGATACTTATCATTCTTATAAATTTTGATGTGATTCTTGCTTGAGATCTATTGATTTGTGGTGCAAGTTAATAAAAAAAAGAGCTTTAAGATGATATGATAAAAATTGATGATTACATGGATTGTTGAAATGCTAATGAGTATGATGTTGGAATCACTAAGTTTATGTTTGTTTATGCTTCCAAAAACATGGGATAATAAGATTCTATAGTGTGTTTTTGTGTTAAAAATAGTTTGTAATACCTCAAATAAATAAATAAATAAATGTTAAGGAACTGTAGTGAAAAGGTTTAAATTTTGTTAGGGTCAGGTTATAATTTCTATTTTTCTAAAAGGGACTTATTTGAAGTTGATGGAAAGTTGATGGGGTCAAACCACAATTTTCCCCATTTCCTTTTATGTATATATATTCTCTAGCCTGGCTTCTCCTCCTTCATGAACGCTCAGAATTTTCCTGAAGCTCTTTCTCCTCCCTTGCTACTTCGACGACTTCCTTCCATTTCTGTGCTTCACCGTTGTCTTTTCTGGCATTCTCTAGCACCTCTTCCATTGTAGATGTGTGCTAGATCAGTTCGGCTGAGACTCCCCTGCTTTCCTGCATTCTCTGGCCAAGCCACCTCTTTCTCTTCAGTTGGCCCATCCGACAAGCTTGCCAGCCTTTCTCTTCCTTCAGTCACTTCCCAATGACCTTCCTCCTGCATCAGCTCAACTCATAATGGTAGTGGCCTTCTTCCTCTCCTTTCATTGGTACTATTTGGCCAGCTAGCTTTGGCCATCCCCAGATCGGCTTATCAGTGGCATTTCAGCTCATGGCGAGTTACTCACTGGCATTTCAGACTTTGGTAAGTATTCCTAAACTATCAAATTTATTTTATAGTAAGCCTACAGCTAATTTTTCAAGATATTTATGTTGAAATCCTTAGCAATGCAATTCGGCTAGCACTGTGAATTAGCTCGCTGACGGCAATCCAGCCAATAGCGAGCTCCTCACCTGCACTTTGGATGGTGATGAGTAATCCTAGAGCAAAATATTTATTTTATACCTTACTTACATCAAGTTTCCAAGTAGATCTAGTTTGAACAATTATTTTCGAAGTTGAAGAAAGTTAGAAACTTTCTTATGGATTTGTTCCAAATAAATTCCTATCAACGAATCAAGCACACCAACGTCAGATCTTTGAGGATCCGATTGAAAATTCCAACTAGGTTGAATAACTTGATTTTTCAAGTTGGCCAATCTAACTCTTTAAGGAATTTCTAAGGTGAGTGTATAATCCTCCTCACTTAATGATCTCATGTATAAATATAAAATAATTTTATTATATGGAATATTATTAATCCTTTTAAATAATGAGATTTTCATATATATTAAAGTGGTTTCGAAAGTATATTTTCATGTTATTAATCCTTTTAAATAATGAGATTTTCATATATATTAAAGTGATTTCGAAAGTATATTTACATGTTATTGGTGTTTATGAAATGGTTTGCCGTGATTAAAATCATTCATTTTCATCCTGCTTCATATTGTTGGAATTGAAAATTTTATATTTTTCCACATGATAAATGGATATGAAAATGCTTTGGTACATTGATGTATGTTTGATAAACATTGCTTACCCAAAGAAAGATTTTTTTATATATATATTGTGATATAAAAATGTTATTGTTTTGAGATTTATGCTACCTGATCTGTTCAATTAATTGTTTTGATATACTAGATCCACTGGAAAATTCATTGGCAACCCACGAGTGCACTTATGAATATGTGATGGAGAGATAAGGTGGGACAAGGATGATTATATGATAGTATGAGAGTCCAACAAACGTGTCGGATAGATTATGGTTATATTGTGATGGTTCCCTCTTAGAATTACCTTTCGGGATTGCAATTGAATATTTTACTATATGGAGAATTGTTGAATTTTAGAAACCTTTATTGATTTTCTTTAATGTTACGTTGTGATGAACATATTTTCATAATACCATATTCTGATGCTTATTCTTATATTATTGAATATTATGTTTTCAATTACATGATTTTCTTACTGAATGATGATTTTTGAATTTATATTAAGACTATGGCTGGTGAACGGGTAAACATATTTTCATGACTATTTATATATATATATATATATATACTTTCAAACATGATTTTTAAATAGGATTTTTAAGTGATCGTGGGATTGTTTACTCATTGAGTTTCTACAAAACTCACTCATTTCTTTCCATGTTTTTCAAAGTCATAGGATTCTTTTACCGCTCCTCAAACTTATACTGATACAGAATTTGCTTGTTGATTGAGTGGATTATTTTTGCAGAGAATAAAGGTATATAAATGTTGAAAAATTAATGGCAGTTGGTAGGATTATATATGTATGTATTGTGTATGATTGCTATATGCTTAGTAGGATATAAATTGTATAGTCTAGGTCATTGTATGTTATTATGTTGCTATACAGGTCGTGATAGATGTGTAACCCTTTTGTTCTTGTATAGGCCTAGCCAGGTGTCCGAAAAATAGAGGAAACTCTATCAAATTTTTATTAGAATTTAATATATAAATATTTCATCATGGATTGATGTAATAGTAAGTTGTTGGTATATTAATTGCATTATAAGGCTAGTAAAGGGTTTCTTGATGGTGACTTTCTACGCCAATCACGTTCCGTGGATCGGGACGTGACAAGTTTCGCTTGTTTTTCTGCTCTTAGTATGCAAAATATGCTTGTGCAAATTGAATCGCACCATTTTAAACTAAATCTATGATCATTTGCGCAAAAAATCCAATAGTTTTTCTTGACTGATTCAAATCTAATTTTGAACTAAGATCTCATGATTCAAATCGACCATCTTGCCCTGTTTTTCTATTTTGATCTCTTTTGAAATTAGACTTCCCAAAAGTTTTTAAAATTTAGCGAGCAAATTCGCATTTTTAACTATATTTTCTCGAGTCGAATCAAGTCTTTTTACAAATAAATTTTCGATTCTAATTGCAATCAAGCTCATTTTTCTTCAATGATTCCAATTGCAATTCTGATTGCATTTTCAGCAAATTTCACATTTTTTTAAACAAATATTTACTTCTTTCTAACTTCTATCTTAATTCCTTGAGTAACTTTCCTAATGAATTCAAATAACTAAAACATAATAAATAGGAGATTACAAAAATATAATTCACAAGTTAACGCCAAGGAATTGAGTTATTAAGCATATTTTAGTAACCAATTAATAAATTTTAAATCAAAGTTTTTATGAGATAAGAAAGTATAAGGATAATAGTGAATAACTGTGATTGGGAAATGCAATATTGTAATGATATGATTATTATTGTAATTATAATCATTTACAATGAATGATTACATGATGCAAATCTTGTTTACGTATATGAAATATTAAATGATATATAATATTATGAATGATAATGAAATATGTTAAATAATTACAAACTTGAAAGCTCTTTGAGACTTGACATAAGAATAATGGATTATGGTGGGAAATAATGAACCGGATCTTGGATTTGCACATTCCAATATGACGGAGGAGCATAAGGCGAGTGTTAGAGGGAAAAGGCTAGGTTTGTACGAGATAAGGTAGGATTGGAATAACAAGAAGGGTTATAACTGAATTATAATTATACACTGCATGATTTATATTGTTACATAAAATCTTGAAATGCGATATAAAATTGATATACATAATGAATTCGAAATGTTGACATATAGTTGTGAGACCCAAAATTAGCCTAGAATAGCCTAATGTGCTGAATACCTCAATAGTAAGTCTTTAAATATCTTATAATCCTTTATGGAAATGACACAAATACCAATCCTTTATGAAAATGACATAAATACCAACTATTTGTTGATGCTATGTATACATGTGTATGAATGTAAGGTTGTTGTTGTATAGTGAATTTATATGTTTGGTACGTATCTATCTCACTGAACTCCCGACTCATTATTTTGCGGATTATTTTTTAGATACTCAATAATTAGTGATCAATTCCCCTACTAAAAAATAAGATGGATAATAAACCAATAAAAATCACAACTCATACATTCACTATTACAGTCGATAGTCCATTAGAAACATAAAATTAAGATACATTATATTATAATCTTAAACCTGACAGGATGTAAAGAGTTGTATGAGGTAGAAATCATTCTTCTACAACCCCCTAATGTATTGTCAATAGTCCATTAGTTCGTAACACTTGTCCTAGAAATAAGGAATCTAGTAAGTGTGTGGATTATTATGGAAGGCATCAGATATATGCTTCCAATTGCAGGCAAAACTGTCAATGCCAGTTAGGAGATTCTCATTGATACCTGGGTTGAAGATATCAGCGCTGCTAGCATCTTTAAGAAACCTATTCATGAGTGCTGATAAATTCAACTTCAAGGAACATAATCTCTGCCACCATAAAAGGGTTTTGCCCTTTTTAGATATAAATTTTGAATACCATTAAAAATAGAATGACACAGGAGATATTCTGAGCTATAAAGAAGTTTGTCTCTCAATGAGGGATCTCCCTTAACACACCTGATGATTGACAAGGGAGGTGGAGTCAGATTGATGCCAGTCCCACCTGACAAGCAATATACAAATATAGCGTATTGTAATTAATTGTAGCCATAACAAAGAAAAAACATAGTAAGAAAGAAAGATAAATGAATGCCTGAAGGCTAAGCTTCCATTAATTATCCCTCAGCACAACAGAGCCAGTAATGAACTTCTAGACAATTCTAGACCAACCTTGGAACTTTTCCTCCAATGATAAAATATCACCAGTTTCCTTGACAGTAATACTAGGACTTAATGAGCGC
>JANHAO010007885.1:0-19944 GCA_026873985.1 Saraca asoca | reverse complement strand
AAGTGTGAACCAAACACTAGGTAATGGAATGGGATACTTGATTCCCTTTCCTAGGTGAAAAAATGGCCAACCAAACGGGGCCTAAGCGCGTTCAATGTCTATTTACAAAATTAAATTATTTTATTTCTATTTGTAATGCCTACAACGATGATCTAAAATACAATATACTTTTCCTTCATTTGTCCTTTCCCTTGAAAAAATTTATTACACATTGAAAGTTCGTGTGAGATAACACCACTATTATCTTCAAGTATTAAGGAAAATACACTATATTTTACTCTTAGGACAAAAACTTTTCTTACTAAAAAAATGCCAACATGTCAACAGTTTAGCATTTACAAGATTTATATAAATTTTATATTTATTTCTCTTTTCTTAAATAAAAAACACTTATTTTAGAAATAAGATAGGATTTTTTTCTTGAAGAATGTAGAAGAGAAAATGCACACTATATACACATTTAAATCCAATTCCACAAGGCAAAACTTGAGAGCTTTTTGCAAACCCTAACACCAAATTGAGGCATACGGTCCAACAAAAATGATTATAGATAACCAACTTTATACCACACACACACACACACACACACACACACACACACACACACGTATATATATATATATATATATCTCTCTCTCTCTCTCTCTCTCTCTCTCTCTCTCTCTCTCTCTCTCTCTCTTGAAAAGAAGCCAATACTTGCACACATATATTATTACACTTGTGGTAAACAACTTGCACATACTATGATGCGCCAACAGATATATTTAATAATTCGGCCATGTGTTTTAATTAAATTAGTTTTGTAGTACCAACATGATAACCAGCTACCTACCCCTAATTAAACACTCACACACAGCCAATCAACTTCCATGTTTGTGGGCAAGAATTGAAGAAAAATCCAAGTCCTTAGTCAGCTTCCAACTCTTGTAATGTAATGTCTCTCTACACTCTAAACCTTGGTTGTTAAACCCTTATTCTCCAATGGTGGAAATCTATGGCTACCACGCAAACACAGAGGCTTCAAATTAGCCACCTATATATATATATATATATATATATATATATATATATGCATGCAAGCAAAGTAGGGATTTCGTTTGTGATTGGATGAATATGATATCCAGTGCACTGAACATGATGGCTGAGCTATCTCTTAATTAACTTGTCCATTAAGCTTAAGTCAATATAGTAATGGTCCCTACATACTTTGGGTAAGGCTAGGCTAGCCTGATTTGCTTGCTCACTTTTGTTTATACAAGTAACTTTATTTATTTTGATTCATTTAATTTAATTCGTATTTTTAAATTAAGATGATTGTATTATTATAATAATTTAATTGTAAAAATATAGGACTTCTTTACTATAGATTATGTCAACAATCAATTATGGCTCAGATTACAATATCATAATTGTTTTTATTTTTTTAGTGTATTAATTATGCTTTTAGAAGTATTTAAAGATTAGTATTGATTCAAAATCTTGATTGAATAGTAAGTTATTTTATATTATAATAACTTCTTCTCAATAATCAAAATTTTTGCTCTCTGTAAGTCCTTCAAGATCAATTTTCTCTGAAAAAATTAATTATTATTAAAACTCATCCAAACATAAAATGAGTTTATACATTTAATTTATCATTAATCAATTATTTATTGTTATACTAAATAAGCTCTAAGATGTTATTAACTGCTATTGAAAACTATAATTACATTCTTTATACATTTAACAAAATCTAAACAAATTAATGAGATAGTGAATAGGTTTGTTTAAATATCAGTCTCTTGCACATAGACAAATATAGTGACTAGTGAGTAAATCTGAATAAGAAAGATTTAGGTTTGGATTACTCCTCTTAGACATGGCAGTTAAGTAATCATACCTTTAATGTGATTAGATTTCTTGACTGATGAAGAAACGAGAAGATGGTTCAACTTGCTTTGGCTTTTTTTTTTTTACTTCTTCTTCTTTTTCCTTATATGGGTATGAAATTTAAATTGACCGGAAAGCTCAACTAGCTAGAGAGTGTATGGAATATGTGGTAGGGTCCCAACCGACAGCTAATTTTGAGATAAGATGAGGCAAAGATGTGGGAATGAGTTTAGATTTCCTGAGTTGTTTCTTCACCAACCACAGGGGATCGTATGAACATATGTCAAAAAAGCTCTAAAGAAGGAACAAAACTTTTCAATATACTGCGCAATTTGTCAAACCTGCTATTATGAATCATGCTTCTGAACCATCCTTTTCTTTCTTCCACAAATCAAACCAAAACTATATACCAAGAAGTTGAAGCAAACACAACAAGAGATAAAGGCAAACCCAAAAAGTCTCTTTGTTTCAGTATTCTTCCCTTGTGGAAACTAACTCCATCTGTTTCCAACTAAGATAAAAGCTAAGCTTATGGTTTAACAGAGCTAGCCTGGATGATGATGTCATCTGCCTTGATATTTAAAAATTGCTTAGTGACCAAATCTTCCTTTTGGGTTGGACATGGATGAAGGATATCAATGGTGGGTGGCAAAAGCTCCGCTTTTGTATACTTATCTTAATTCCATAAATTATATTTTTCAAAGGACAAACATGAAGAATTTGTGAATATACCGCCTCTCAATGAGAGAGCATTTTGAACTAGTTGTGCTATTTGCAAAATTTTTGTACAACCAGTCGGTCTTCTAATTGAGAGGCGAGATCTGGGTTGAGACTATATACATAATTTTTGTTCAACCAATTACATCTAATCATTTAGAAAGACGAGATTTAAATTGAGACTGACAAGTTTTGGATTATAATATTGAATACATAATTCTGTTTAATTAACCATTTATTAATTAAAGAGATAAGGTTGAATGCCTCTAGATCAAAGAGAAGAGATTTGGGTTGTGAGACAATCGAGTAAAAGTTTCTCTTCTTAAAACGATTTTAAACGAAAAATTGCAATAAAACCCTAAAAAGCTGCTTATTTTTTGTAATCATGAGTTCTTTGATGCTTTGAACTACGTAGTGATTCAGGAGTGCTTGCTTAATGTGGATTAGGTTTTCCTTCTCCTCTTTAATGATGCGAACACGTTAACGTTGTCTCACCCACAAGTCTCTTAAGAGTAAGGAACCAATTTTGTCCATTATTTTCTCAACAAATACTTTCCCTATCAACTTCCTTGTGTTTGGACAGCAACCTATTGATTTGATATCAGGTTTATCAGTAAATTATGGGAGACAACGAAAGATTATGCTGTTTGACTCAAGCATTAGATTTTTGGTCCTCTCATCCAATCAAACCCAACATTTTTTCTTTTTTTCAAAAAAGAAATCAAACGGCTCGTAGAAATTGTTCTGCATGTTAATTGGGCCCCACATATGCCATATATCAACTCCAATCCAAGTCAAGGTGAAAATATGGCACCAACAAACCATCAAAAGGGTTAGTTGGTGCTTTCAGAGAGACTAGAAATCTCGCAATGATATCTCACCTTCTTTTGGAGGCAGAAAGATCTTCACAAAACAAAATAAATCTGTCAAAGCAACAATGGAGAATTATTACTTAATATCAATCTTTTTTCTATAAAAGAAAAGTTTAGAGTATAATACATTATTCTATTTTAAAGTCAAATTATATCAGTGATCTGTATTTAAAGTTTAATACTAATACTTATAAATTGTCTATCTGTTTGAAATATTAGTAATGAGATTCAAATCACATTACATTTTTCAAATTCAGTATACTAAAAGAAGAAAAGTTATAAAATAATATCAAATACTAATTACACCATTAAAATTGTCGGTATCAAATCATGTTAATGATAAAAGACAACCAATCTTATCAGTTAAGTTAACTCAATCTTTTAGTTAATATCAATCTTCATCTGAGGATTCTATAGTTTTCTCTTCCCCACTTTTGATTTCTCTTTTTTGCGGATTTAATGGCGTTGAAGCACCCAACCTTTTATATTTAATAAGGCAAACAATTAGGTTGGTTTGCAATTAGTGCAGCCCCAAAACTAGCTACAATATTCATTCTAGGTTTTTTTTTTTTTTCTTCCTGAATTGGTACATTATAACGTACTAATTAATAAAAAGAAACAAACATATTCTCCCCAACTAGCTATTAATCATGATAAGTCAGTTAAATTTCAACTTTCTTGTACATGTTTTATGGAAAATCGCTGGATTTCTGATTGCTTGACTTCATCAGTAGTGGAGATATATATAAGTGAAACCTCAAACCCATAATTCAGATTTCTTGGTAAAAATGTATGTAAATTTCTTATTTTTTTAATAACTAGTGTGATAAGCTAATTAATACACACACAATATCTTGAATTCAAACTCAACTCAAGAAATTAAGGAAAAAAAAACTCCAAAACAAAATCAGATATCAATTACACCACTAAAAAATATGCCAATATAGAGAAATATGTAGAAATTTCTTAATTATTAATTCTAAAGAAAAATAAAAGATTATATATGATTTCTAAAATTTCTAAGCCGAGGCTAATCATCCCTTATACCTTAAAGCACTTTGATATGTGTGATCTGTTGGTAAGTGATTTGTGTAGTATATTAGAAATTTTATGTTTGAATTTATTGTCCTCAATATATATATATATATATATATATATATATATACTATTATACCCTAAAAAAGAAGAGTCACAGAAGAATTCCTCTAAATTATTAACTAAACTTGCTCAATGATAACCAATTTCCTTCCCCTTTGATAATTTTAAAAACGTATACAAGAATGTCCTTGTAAGTATTATATTTTTTACCTAAAAAAGGACAGATTAAAAGAACAATGCACTGAGATATGCATAATAAGTATCTGAATTAGGCATTGATTTTAACACTTCCTACCATGCTTTCTCTTCAATTTCACCTCAACTATATAAGTACACTTTCAAAGTCTTGTGATCCTTATAATGTGAATACAATTTTATGACATTAGTTTGTCTTATAAAAGCTGCAGAAACTCTAGACAAATGTCATTCCATTTTCACATTTCATTGTACTTTCCATGTCCTACCTGTCCAAATATTGGTTTTCATAACGTGGGGAAAAAACTAGTGGAAGGAAAAATAATAGGAACTAGCTACATTATTTTTTTCCAATTAATAAAAACTACATAATGAATTTAATTTATTTAATGAGTAATTAATATATGAATGCTGTGGGTTCTTTTATATTGATTGGCTTTCAAATTTCAATATGTTTCGGTACATGTCAGATTGATGTCACTTTTTACACTTAAAAATGTTTTAAATTATATACGATTCAAATATAACATCAAAATAGTGGAAGTCTACATTTTATAATTTATATAGATATTTTCCCACTAACGGCTAATGCAAAATTTTCATTTATAAAATATTTGAAAAGCCAATTATGTGTTTCTGGGTACTGAAAGGCAAAGGACATACTTTCATTATGGTGAAAAGGACCACAATGTACCCCAATGAAATCAATGCACTTACTGCTCCATGTCAACACAACTTGTTTACATTGAAAATTACATATAACTAAATTAATTATTTAATTTGGTGCTTAATTTTTTATTTTCTATTAAGATATTGGAATTCTAGAAGATGTCATTAACTTCAAAGAAAAAAAAGGAGAAGTTTAATCTCATAAGCCATATGTACAAAATTGAATAGAAGAAAAATTAGTCTTCAAGGTCAATAAGCAATGACTGCAATGTGTACCAAGTGAAATCAGTTGCTTTAGAGAAAAAAATAAACAAATAAATGTGAAAATGTACAGGATGTGAAGTGAGCCAAAACCCTTGAAGCTCATAAAGCAGCCATATAAGCCCCTCAAATTTGAACCTAGAGCTGGCTAGCTACACTCACTTAAAACCCTAGCCGAGCCGAGCCATCGTTATGGGGCAGCTGGGGCAAGGCTAAGATGCAAGTCCAAGCCCAATGCATCATCCAAATTGGGCCCCGCATCCCCTTTGGAGAACCTACTCAAAGAAGGCCCATCAACTCTACCGTTCACCCGGGCTTGTACTTGCGACCCCATCGTTGACAATGCGGATGACGAATCAACTACTCCGCCACCATACGATAACATCCCTGCACTCGCAGATCTTCCACTCATATTACTAACGTAGTTACTGTTATTACTAACACCGTTATTCGCCGATGGGAACACACATCCATGCGACACGTGGAACGGAGGATGCGCGGCACGTGGTGGCATGTAGACCCACGACTGTGGCGGCGCCGGTACCACCACCGGACCCGTCGGAGACAACAGGTGCGGCGGAGGAGCGAAGGCGGAGATTATGGGGTTCCGCACGAAGGAAACGGCGGCGTTTCTTGTCGCTTGTAGCTGAGCTCGCTTCAGCTGTTGACGCTCTTTCTTGTGAGCGTTTTGATGCCCACCAAGTGCTTGTGAATTTGCAAACTCCCTGCAACAGTACTGACACTCGTATTTTCTGTCACCAGCGGAAGGAGGAAACGAGCTACCAACGCCGCTGCCTCCACCGGAATCCGCCGAGCCGGATGGGGAAGTGGCCTTGGCAGTTGACTCAGCCATGTCATCAAGAATTACTTCATCTTCTATTATATCCTCTTGAACGTTAAAGCCAAACAGCTTTAAGCGTGTGTTGGTGGAGTTAGGATTTGGTCTTTTGGTAATTTGGTAGTCAAGTTGATCCTCCATGGGAGGGAAGCTAAGCTTTTAAGGAAGGTAGTGACAGAGTGAGACAGAAAGAGAGATATGTGTGGGAAATGGTGGGGATGGAGTTAATATTAAGGAGTTGTTGCATGTGTTGGGGGTCTATTTATACGCAGATTCAAAGGCATTTGACAAAAATTATATAGAAATAAGTACACAGTGAGGAGAGAGAAAGAAGGGTTAGAAGAGAGAGAGAGAGAGAGTCTTTGCGGACATCCCAAGAAGAAAAAAAGTGTGTGAAATATGGGAACAACATGACCCAGCATCGCTTGGGGACCCAAGAGGATTGCATTTGTCTTGCCAGCCATTTTATTTTCCACTTGGTTTTATCAAGTCTGTCTGTCAAATTACAAAGCTGGCCTTAACTTTTCTCAATTATTTGACTAACAAACATTCCTCTTATGCAACAAAATAGGGTTTTCATTTCACAAGCAAATTAGTATAGCTATATTTACACTCACAGTATATGATATATTATCTTATTTTCATTTTTTCTTATATTTATATTATCTCATTATATTTACCTAAAAATATATAATAATTAGCAACTTTTCATAAATTATTAGTGAAAATACAACTTAAAAAAAATCAAAATTTATAAAAATTAGACACTCAAAGTGAACGAGGGTTGCTTAATTAGTAAGATCAGATTGTCCCCATGAAAAATATATATTGAACTCAAGACTTCTCGAATGTCAATTACATCACTCTACCTTGTGATATAGCAACTTACATATTTCTTTAAAAAAAAAAGGCACTTAAATATAAAAAGGAGGGAGATATAATATAATATTGTGATCAAATGGGTCATTATTATTGAAATGAAATCAAGATGAGGATTGAGAATGTGAAGCATGTGATGAGAGTATGGTGTGAGTTGAAGCCCTATATAAAATGATCGGCTTTGGATCAGAGCCATATATTATATATATCATTCTTTATTTTAATATTTTTGTGCTATCTTCACACAATGTTTCACATATACGTACAAACCATTAATACATAAATTATACCTATGCAACATGCAAGTAGCAACTTAGCCAATGTGGTTTGATGGTTTGAGCAGGAATCAAAGCCATAAAATCAGCAGGAGAGTTACATATAATTAATTAAAAAAAAGGAAAAGAATTGAAAATTGATTAGTCAATTGGACCCATCACTTATTTTATCATCCCTAACCCATCATAGACAATCTGATTTCCCAACCAACAATTTTAGAGAAAGAGGGCTCTTCTTAATGCAATTAGGTTAGAAAAGTTTGTGTGTCACACTTGCTTCCACTCAGCAATTCTTCATGTTTAAATTTGAAGTTTGCGTAAGATGGGCCAATCAAAAGCTTACCATATTGTTTTATCAAATTAAAGTAATGAACATTAAGAATCTTCAATTCAAGTCTTCTATATATATTGCCTAATTATGCCCACCATTTTCCTATGACATTGGTTGAGACTTTAATTAAGATGCACGGCTTAAAACCCACTCAAACCAATTGTTTCATTTTTATTGAGAATCAAGGTTTGAGGTTTTGGGTACTTTTGTAATCAATTACAAACAAAACTAAGTTACTTACAATGTCATTAATTAGTTTATAATTTCTCTCTAATTTTATATTTAACATATTGTGAAATTACTAGTTGACCCATTTATTCCAAATATGTGAGACATATGTGTGAACTTAATCAAGTTGTCATCCATGAATAAAAGTTCAAGTAGAAAGTTGAATAATGTAATATTATAATTTTTTTTACAATTCTTTAGAGAATTTTATATATTTTTTAAATATAATATATTATATATTTTTATTTTCATCCAATAAAAGATAAATTTGAGATAAATTATTTGTTAAGATTGTAAATTTTATTGTCTAAGAAAAGAAATTTACAATGATTACAGATTTTGTATTTAATATGTGAGAGTAATGATATGTGTTATTTTTTGAGTATGTAAGAATTTTTTTCAAAACTAAGGCGGCTTCCTTATATGCTTGATAGGATGTGATTTTAATGACCTTGCTTATTTACTAATCTTTTATCTAGGTATTGATAAATCAATAATAAATGAAACATTATGAATAAAAATGAGTACAATTAAAAAATAATGTTCATTTTCACTGTTTTATACACTCTTATTCACTTTTGCACACACACAAGAAGATACAAAGAACAAAAAAATCTTTGACCAACCTACTTTGAATGACATCAAATGAAAGAGTAAGAAGTTGTTTTGTTCGCAAAAAATTTTATGAGAAGTAAAAAAATGCTTGAATTGTTTGGTTGATCACTACTCAAAAAATGAAAAAAGTTATATTCTCAGGAAGTTCTACTTCTTATAAAACATGAGAAGTTGCTTATCCAAGCTCATTAGATAAGTTCTACTTCCTGTACTTTTAATAAAATAAAAATATAAAATCATTCTTATAAATTTTAAATAATGACAAGAGTATTCTTTTAAAAATTTTAAACAAAGGTAAAAAAGTATTATTTTTATGTATGATATTTTAATCATTTTAATAATGCTTTATAAAAAGTTTATAATTAAACAAAACATCACATGAAAACTTATTTTTTTGGATAGTTTTACTTCTTTAATATCAATCAAATAACTTTCAGTATTTTTTAAAAAAATTATATAGAAATTTATTTTCTTAAAAATTCAATTTCTTTTAAAAATTTACTTCTTGTATAAATCAAACGACTTCTAAATGAATGATTTAAAGAATAATTTTATATACACATTCTATAAAAATGAGCCTTTTTGCATATTTAAATTTTAAATATGCATATGTATCAATTACTGTTTTGAGATTTAGGGTTTGAACCTCTCAAACAATTTTTGAGTGAATGAGTGAACTAACAGGAGTTGTGAATGATTGGCTGTGTATTTGGCATAGGGTTTAGCAACTCAAACAGCAGTAGTGGAACGAAATCCAATAAGCCACCGTGAAGCCCATGCCTCTGTTATTTGTGTTCCCCCTGGCTGGCTGCTGACTCCAATCACTCCTGCAATTGCAGCTGTTTATGTGACCATCACACACCAAACAAATTCATACTGCAAGCCTCACAACTTCATAATCAACTTTCCACCCTAACTCACTGCTTCAATTAATTCTATTTCATTTTTAACCCTCTCTCCTTCTCTCACTATGTTTCTCTCTCCTATTACATCAATCTTGCCATGGCTCCATGTTAAGAAGCCGACACCATTACCCACCCCCAACACAAACACTTTCTTCTCTCTCTTTGTCTCTGTCTCTGTCTCTCTCTCTCTCTAGAAAAAGTCAAAGGTGCCCTACAATTACAAGGCAGTTCATGGCATGATAATAACATCTCCAAGATCCTAAAACTAGGAGATGACACTCAGATCTAACACCGTCAGTCCCACTAATCCCTGCTGGATGGCCCACGTGTCAACATCATATTTATCATCCATATCTCATGTTAGATACGCATGTTTCACATTATTCCAACCTCTTATCCCCTCCAATGTTACGTAACTAAGAAAATTTTAATGTAATCTCTTCCTGTACTCACTCAATTTAAAATTTCACTTTTCAATTTCCAAGTGAGATTTTAAATGAATTTAACGCCAAATAGGGATAAATATATTTTCTTTAATGAATGCCTACAAAAATACAATTTATATTTGGAGTACAAACAATATTTTTTATGTTTAATGCTTAAATTTATATTTAAAGGTTTTTTAACTTCTTTAAAATGTTTTTATGCAAAAATTATATGCATAATAGTTATGCATAAAGTTGTAACTTTATCAAAATTTATATCACAATTTTTTTAAAAAACTTGTAAATTTTAAGAAAAATTAAAATTTATAAAATAATCTTAAATTATACACTAACAGAATAGTTACCAAAACATAATCCATCTTTCACGTTAATTGTCAGCATGGCCTTTTCGTGAATAAAAGTCAACAACACAAGCTAGAAGCTGAGCTTCATGAATTATACTCCTAGAAAACAGTACCATATTTGTAGCTAGTTAGCTATTTTTTTTTTTGTTTTAGAAAAATTTAAGAATACAATAAATTCTTTTATTTTAAAGATAAAATATGTTATCGATATATTTAAAAATTTATAATAATTTTATAAATTATTTAATATATCAAAATTATTATTATTATTAATTAAATTTAAATCTAAAATATAAATCATCACAACTAATTAACTTTATTGAATGATTTAAGTTACTAGACTGGTTAGCTATTTAAGAAAACAAAGTGGGTCCCCAGAGTTACACACTTCACAGTTGGCTTCTTCAAAAGGGCATTTCTATGTATGACAGAGATAGATGAGCTTAAAAGCTTCAGGTGTGTGTTTTCACAAAACTTAGGGTTTTTGGTCCCCACAGTTTACGTGTTATTAATGATGATGATAATGAATAATTAATTAATTGTTTTGGGATGTTTGCGTGATTGACGTTGAAATCCATATTTCTATATTGGTTTTCTTTCTTTTTGAGAGATCTCCGCGAATCTTACTAACTACGAGAGAGAAAAAGCTTTTTTGGGTTTGTAATTTTCCACTTAAAAAGCATAATAATACTACTAATAATAATTGCATATTTTAATAATTATCACTGCAAATAAAATAAAATAATTAAATGGCCCTTCAATTCCAAAGTGACCCCACTTTGTCCCCTCTTTTTCATTTTGTGTTCTATTCAAAGCCCTCATTCATATTAATTAGTCAAGTTTTCCATGTAAGAAAAAAAAAAAATCTTTGTGAATCCCCATGATTTGGATCACATTTGGGGTGAAAGTTTGTGTTGCTTTTCTACCGTTAGATTTGATAATTAATCATCATTAGCATAATCTCTAAGTATAGGTAATCTATTAAATTAATATTAATTAAGTTAGGCTAGTGTCTTGTAGCTACTATTATACATGGGTAAATGAAAGGTCAAGCTACTTAATCATGGCAGCCAAACGTTAAAATATACGGTGTTTAATTTTAGGGTTTCTCAATCTTAGCTACTCTTCTCTTACAATTTATCATTTCTTAAAATAATTTCCCTCTTTCTTAATTAATCTCTATTTATTACTTGAGTTTTCTTGACCATCTGTGAGAACTGATAAAAATTACAAATGGTTGCAAAGGACTTTTTGTTAATTATTCATGTGTGTCTAGTGATTAAATGATTTTTATTTTATATAACTGATGCAATTATATTTATATCAGCCGTATATAAAATGATGTTATTTGTTTCCTTTATAAACTAAAACTTGTTCATCTACATAAGACAGAAATTACTGTATGTGATTTAGTGATGAAAGTTTTAAATAATATATTAAAGATTCTAAATGATATGTATCAAATGACCGTGTGATTATGATCATATACATGACATACATCTGATTCTTCATGTGTCCTTTTGGATCGTTGTTATTAGCCGGAGAAAAAGTAAGATAGTTTGTTTAGTTGATGTGCCAAGTGAGTTGGCTCTAGGTTGGGCCCAATCTATCCATAATTGAATGATCAAATTATTCATTTCAAAATGATCAATATAACTAGATGACCATTTGGCGAGTCATTAAGTGTATTATATGATCTTATCTGATTGGTTAATGATCATCCTAAATTCTTATATATATATATCAAGGTATTTTCAGTATAATTCTCTCACTGTCACTCTCATTTCTTCGTTTATATTTAGAGAATGTTAAACTTAAGTGTTAGAGAAGTCACGATGACTTTTATCACCTAAATTGTTTTTATAGGACTGTCTATCATCATGCTCAGTTCATTGAAATGCTATTGATCACTACAAATTCTCTCATAATGTAAAAAAAAATTAAATAAGAAGGAGAAAATGAGATAAATAACAACATTAACATTTTTCATTTAATGTTTATCAATATAATTACAATTTTATCCGCAATGCATAAAATACAAACCCATGATTAAATCCATATCATAGGGTTACAGCAAGCACCAAAGAATAGTGCATACAGATGTAGGAATCACAATTGGAATCTCCATTAATCATTTAAAAAAAATGTTCAATATATATATTGCTAACCTAACAACCTTTATGCTTTATTATGTGGATCCAATGATTTTGTTCTTTGGGTCTTTCTCACACACTCATGTGAGGGTTAGGAAAACCAGAGCTGGGCCACTGTAATCCCACTATGGGACTCAACAAGTCGGTCTCAGAGAGAGAAAAGAAAATTTTGTGTACTGAAATTGACAATCTCCTATAAATGTGTGCAGTCTTATTCATCATAAAAGGTTAAAAAGAGTTCACGTAGAGCATTGTTGTTGGGACCAGGCAGTGACAAAGTAAGGCAAATGCAAAAAATTTTGTACTATATTTTGGCTTCATCCATCTTCTGTGTTATTTTGTCTTCCACAATTGGTTTGTTTTTCAAAAGCCCCCACTTTCTCTTTTATGAGGTTAGGTTATTTGACAATGGAAATTGATTTTTCAAAGTCATATGTTGGCCATTTGGTTTAATGATATTGGCAGTCCAAACTACAATATAACTGATTCATGCACCCGCCTAGAATTCTGACTTCGTTTTGTTCAATTTAATTGCCATATAGATAATGAGTAGGCAGAGTTAAGTTAGGGTGTTGGGCTTTTTGTCATCTTTTAAAACAGTATGCTAGTTAACAAGGGGTTAGCTAGATAGGAATCACATTACTGCTTTCAGCAAAGCCTCCAAAAATTCTAAATTAATGGACAAAACACCTAACATGTAACATGTATTGAGTTTAAACATGAATAAATAGAATTTTTTGCAAAAAATTGTATAATCTGCTGACAGAACATTTAATCTCTTCAAAGATAGAGCAATATTATGCATATTGATAGCGTATAGCCTTTTCAAAAATTATGGAGTGAAATAGTATGTTTTTTAATTTTTTTTAAATTATATTTAATCTCTCAATAATTTAAATATTGTTTTGATAAAAAATTTAGTAGTTTGTCCTGGTCGTGAAGAGGTAGGATTTCCATCCTGAGATCTTTGTAAAAAATATGTAGAATTTCTTTAAGAGAAAAGATTTAGCAAGAAGAGGAAGAATCAATGTCTTAAAGAGAAAGGAGGAAATCAAAAGGTTAAGGAGGTACGTTCGGTTTGAAAATGGTTAGACATGAACTCAGTTTTCTCCACTGATGAAGGGTAACACATGTGAAGGTGCATCTGATTGGTTGCACACACTGTTTGAACAAACATAAGTAGGTCCCACTCACATTGGGACCAGCTGTGCAAGTTTTGTGTGACTTGCCCCACATGAACTTACTTACTCCTTTGCTTGAATTTAAGTTGAGTGGTGAGAGAAATGTCCAATCAAACTTTACAAGTCTTGTTGATTCATGATAGTATACAACTGTCTTCTTAACAATGAAGCTCAAGTGTCATAAATTTTCTTGCTTTTTCTTTTCCCTTTAATTAATTTTCATTGAACAATGTTGTGATGGTTTCCACTTTCCACCATCAGTTTGTCATGAAAATCACTTATTTAAGGGTATTATTAATCATGCTTTCTTTTGTTGTTGATTGAAGTGATGCCAATATTATCATTTAAGATCTCCCAAATCCTAATTATGGCCCACCAAGTTGTGCTTATCAAGGAAAATTAACCAATGAGACGATAAATTACAATATTTAAATATAGATTATTATGAGACATGATCCTATCATACTACAAACCCCATTAACTTTCTAATCATCTTTTGTTTCCTTTTGCAACCATTACTTTGGAAGCATCGTAAAAGGATAAAAAGATAACCCTAATGTGACTTAGTTTTCAAGTTGGAAATCCTTTTTATGGATATGTTTCAAAGCACTTTTAAGCATTCCCCCAAACAATGTGGGTATGACTCAAATTAGCCCCGCCATGGACACCAAGTGACACTACCTACTTCCATTTTTTATCAAAAAAATATTAAAATAAAAATTTTCCCATTTAAATAATAAATAATGGATGTAAGGTGGAGTTAGCTTTAAATCATGTGAAATAACTCTCTCTTTCTCTTTCTTAATTATTAATTAAAAAAATTAATCTAATCAATGTGGCGCTAAGCCTAGATTGTAGTCTAGAATGTCCACATTTACATGACAAAGAAAAGAATGATTTAAAAAATCAATTGTGACTTTTATGGGCATAAAATACTAAGGGCTTTTTTTGAATTGAAGTTTTAGATTAATAGAGGGGACTTTGGTCAATTAATAAGACAAGAACAAGTGATTGGTTTGCTAATAAAGTGACAGACATTTAGACGGCTAAAATGCTAAGTGTAATGGCACCCACATAACATATAACCCAAAGGCATCAATACTTAGGAGATGTAGACATCTGCACATGACATGACAAAAATATATATTATAAAAAAAATTTCAATTTATTAATTATTGGAATTTATTATTTTTTAATTATCTTTCCATCATAAAACTTAACGGCTATCTGGATTTCCTGAATCATTCAGCACTGCAATCTCCTATTTATGAAGTTTCAACTTCCATAGTTAGTAATAAAAGTTGCAAACAAAGTTTTATTTATTTTGGTATTTAAAAAAATTAAGAAATAAATCGTGAGATAAATTATAAACAGTGAATATCTATTAATAAAAGAATTCAGCATTTAAATTATAAAACTTTTTCGTGGATGCAGTATGATCTTATTAATTAAGAAAACTTAACTGGAATCAAATTAGTTTATTTTATGTATGAGTATGAAAACAAGTTCACTCTTTACAATCATCTTTTTAATGAATGTTTCTTTTATTATGAAATGATGCTGTTCTTGAATGTTAAGTTTAATTATGTTTCTAGTTATTATAATTATTATTATTATATTACATTTCAATTGCAGAGTGCTTTCAAGCAATAAATAAATAAATAAATTATATGAAAGAATCAAATGACATTATAACTTAGTTATTATATAAAAGAAAGGATGAAATACATTATTCCTCTTTCAATTATGTTTTAAAATCAACTTACTTCCCTCAACTTTAAAACTTAACATTTAAGGTCTTATAATATCAAATAAATTATTAGTTATAATAAAAGCTTAGAATTTTGACTTGATGCCTTTGTTATGCTAATTTTTATTATTAATTAAGTCACAAACTTGTATTACTAATATAATTTAATTTAATTAAAATTTTTAATTTATTTCAAATTTTTGTTGATAAATTAAGGGAAATCTCAATGTGCAACTTAACGAAATAATTCTTCTATCAAGAGAGTTAGTTTTTATTTTAAATTTGGAGTTTTGAAACAAAATTGGCGACTATTATTTTTATTTTGTTTCATGTGAAACTTGAGAGTTAAGTTACGGATTCTTGAATGCATTTTTAATATTTTTTTATCTATGATTTTTTAAAAAATTTCTACAATTTTTTTTTCATTTTGTTTTATTTGATATGAATCAAAATTATTAAATTATAAGTTTTAACTTGTTCAATTGTAAAGGTAAATTGAGATACAAGTAAAATCAAGAAGACAACTTGAAATAAATCAATTTGCTATAAAACTAAGGCTAAAAATCATGATTTTATTTTAGTTAAAAATTTAGAAAGATTAAGTGTTTAATATAATTAAAAGAGATACATTGCAATTTTAGCCTAAGGAAAGAGTTTTTGAAGTTAACTTTCACCTGGAATTTGCATTCCTTATAGCGAAACAAAAAATAAGGAAATTTATTTTTCTAGCCACCTATCAAGGAGATATAAAACAATTAATATCTATGTGTTAACTTCACAATCACAATAAATATTTTAATTGAGAGATTCATTAAATATAGATAAATTTATATTTAAAATCAATTTATGTTTATTAAAAATGATTGAAGACCGTCCCATATAAAAACAATTCTGCATTTAGATTCTCATGCCATGAATGAACGAGGAATCTACTATAATAAATTCATGTTTAAGGTCACGTAGAAGGATTAAAGAAAATTATATGCATGTGGAACTTGGTATTGGAAAATGGTTTTCTATGTTTCTATTATCTCAACAAACCAAACAAAAGAAAACTTGGATAAACAATTCTTGGAATTGTGGCTGAATTTGTCTCTTTGGAAAATCCAAGCAGATTGATGTAATGGTCTAACTCATTAAACAATATACATAAGACTAGGTTAGATTCAAAACATGTCATGACAAGCTTCTTTAGATTACAAGAAAATGGCAGCTAAAGTAAGTTTATGTGGGAGCCTTAAAGCCATTTGCCATTACTTTTATTGAGTTTCTAGATAGATTACCTAAGATGGTAATCTCAATTCTATTAAACTGACATGGCCAAAAAAAAAAAAAGTGTATGACTAACTCTTTATAATATCTTATTAGAGTTCAACCTTGATATATGATGATAAACACGAAAGAGAATGTCATCAATTTTTTATTAATTGTACTAGTCTCCCTTAAAATTTGATAAAATTACAGCAATATCAATCCGTTATTGTTTTGAATATTACATATCCCTTTCTTACTTTAAAATTTCAATACATCATAGAGGTTTTTGGGTCTTTATCTAAAATTATTTGTTTATCACGTTTTAGTTAAAACATGACAAAGTTATTTTTATCATGTTTATCAATCTAATTTAACTTATTGAAACTCATTTTTTTAGAAGGGTGGACTGAGAGAATGAGAATTAATGAGAGGATGACCTGTACACGTAACAAAGTTAGTTATAGATGACGGAAGCAATTCGTCAAGCACACTCCAACGCCTAAGTTAGTTTTCAAATAGAATTTCAATAAGTTTAAAAGAGATGAGATGAAGAGGGGATACCTGATCGTTTATATAAGTGCTAAATATGCTAATTGTTGTACTTTCAAATGAATGATAAAAGATCACGTGTATTTGATTTATTGGTGGCGTGCGAAATCCCCGTATGATGGTTAATGCAATCACATTATTTGTGCATGTTCTGGGTTACGTCAATTGTTATGTGAGAGTTAGGGGGTTACTTTATTTAAGTTTTTGTAATACTCTGAATTTTTTAAAATTAATTTCGATAATAAAATAACTTTTTGAAAAAATTCGAAAAAGCGAATTTGAAATTTTTGAGAATTTTGAAACTATAAATTCTAGGTTACGGAGAGTCCAGATATGGTAAAAATAGATTATATGAATTTTAGGAATTTTCAGGCAATTGAAATTTCCATCCTGAATGCTTTGAAAATAAAATTCGTATTTTTGAAATTTAATTTCCAATAAATTTTGAAAAAATCGAAACTAGGGTTATGGGTATCCAACGAGCGTAAAATTATAGTTATTACAAAAATAATTAATTTATGTTAAAATTTTATGACCGCTCGCAATTGGTGAGTACACTAATTTTGGACTCAGTTGAGAAAATAAGAAAAGTTTTTAAAAGAAATTTTGAGTCAACTTGAAGTCAAAGGTCAATGGACACAATTTTTCCCATTTTGTCCTCAAAAGGTCGACTGCTTCTTTATCCTCTTCAGCCTTTACCCAGTTGCAACCCATGCAACTCTGCTTTTTCACCAAGTTATACCATTCTTCTCAATATATCTTTTTCTCTCTCTGTTTAAGTAAGTGACTTACTCATTCATGATAATTTCTCAAATTTTTACTGTTGATTCCACTCTTCTTCCTTTTTAATGTAGTACCAAAATCATGTTGATTCATAGGATAAAATTTGAGTTATGAATTTTTGAAGCCAACAGTTACTATTTATTTTACTATTCAACCCATGAACCCATATGATTTTTTGATGATTTTAGAGCTTGAATATGTTATTTCTAGTTTGGTTCTTTACAATGAAACCATAATCTAATACTAGTTAGTTGTTTGGTAGAAGAAAAACCTAGAAAAAAATCTAACAAGATTAATTTGTTCTTCTTTCTTATTCTTAAAGAGTATTAAGAACTCTTGTGGAATTTGATTTGATTTCTTGTTTTCAATTGCTAAGGTGAGTGATTTATCCTTACTTGTAAATAATATTGTGTTTATAGATTATGATCCTATGATTGTGGGAATAAGTTGATGAAAGTGGGTATTTGTGATCATTTGATAAAGTTTGAGTTTGAATGGCCTAGTTGACATAATGGTTAGTTTTTTGGTGAAAAGGTTAGGTTTTAAGCCTGTTTAAGTCCTTAAAATATCCTGTGTTGAAACCTTATGATTTGATGTAAGATTGGAAGTTGTTTCCCTCATTTTGCTGCTATTCTTTTGCATTTTTCCAAAATTCACTAGTCGAATCACTACTTTTACACTATTTTCATGGTTATGCTTATAGGAATCGAGCTGTATTGTGTCTTGCGATTCAAATTAGAAATTGAACTAAATTCTTACAAGTCGAATCAAACTTTCCTACTATATTTTTTGATTCAAATTGCAATTCTGATTGTGTGTATAATTTGGACCTCCCAAAAGTTTTCAAATTTTTGTGAGTAAACTTGCATTTTGAACTAGATTTCTTTGAGTCGAATCTAGTCCTTCTTATTTGATTCCCGCAATTCTAATTGCGATGCAATTCGGATTTCATCTATGATCATGCTCATGATTCTGATTACACCTCTAGAATTTTACATTTTTTCACGTCAAACTTCCCTCTTTCCAAGACATCTTTTATTCCTTTCATCCTAATCTCCTATGAATTTTGGCTAACTTGAATACAACACTTAAGAAATCCTAATTGAGCAACTCATAAGCTAATATCAATAAATCTAATAATTTTCTATATATTAATATTATGATAATAATCCTAATAATTGTTATAATAATATGACGAAGAGTGTGTGGTTGTAATAATGACAGAATATAACTCGTGTGATTAAGATTGTGATTGAATGTGAATGTTGTGTTAAAGCTATTGTGAGTATTGATATTGTTTAAAGTTAAGAATTTCCTATGAGACATAGGACGATATGTGATATATGTTGGTGATGAAATATGAATGATGTGATAAGATGGGAGCATATGAATTGGATCTCAGATTTACGCATTCTAATATGATGTGAGGGATACGATAGAACTTGGAGGGATAAAGCTAGGATTGTACGGGATAAGGCTATAATGGAGTAATAAGGAGGATTTGATTGATAACATTTATTTTGCCTCTTACTTGAATTATTATTTTTAGAAATTTTGAAAGAGATATAAAATGATTTGACAAGTGATAGATGATGATGATGACTTGAGGCCATGACATATGATTGAATCAACATGTATTAAATAAAGATGTTGAATAATTTAAGGATCGAAGTACTTACTTGGATTTGATTATTGTTGTAATTCCGGTACTATGTTCGATCACACGGAAAGA
>JANHAO010007884.1:0-19884 GCA_026873985.1 Saraca asoca | reverse complement strand
CAATCAATCCTATAAGGGGTTATGGGATTGTGAAGGTGATTGTTAATGATATAAACTTCTACACCAAAATGACACTAGTCAAAATCTGATAATTGGACATTATTAGATCTGTTGAGACTAGATGCTGGAGTGTTTCTCATATGATGAGCAGCTGACCTTATAGGCTGAGCTGTAAGTGAGTTACATCTGAACACACACATGGACATGATCCAGTTAGTTTGGAGAAACATAACTGGTATTCATAATCTTGTCTGACCCGCTTGGAGATACTGTATGGAGCTATGTCAATGGTTAATCTCTAGTAGTGATCGCATGAATGATCCTTTGACTTGAGAATGAGGGATGCCTTTTACATAGAAGGTTATGATTTGACCACGTCAAACATGACTCTAGCCATAATGAATAATAAAGGCTTGTGTTGGGTATTTTTGGAAATGCAGTTAGGCATTACCTAATCAAGATAGGATTCATTACAACTCTTTGGAGTTGATATCCACGGCCACTCAACGAATTGGTTTGACTCGGTAAATCCTTGCACGAGATAGAATTGAGACTCAGATGGGATTTGAGTGCTCGGATTCATTTGAGTCAAATAATTCACGATGCTGAGAAATTATGATTGGTTATAGAGGTTAGCTGGCATCCATACCTCTGACTGATCAGATATAGGTAATAAAGGGATTGTATCATGCATGGTGTGCATGGTGATGTACACTAAAATCAACCACAGACAGGCTTGTCACCATTGTTGACCCCATTGAAAATTAGGTAGTTATAATAGCTTGCTAGAGTCTGCTTATAGCTTAAAGTCCATGGATGATTAATTTGGAGAAATTGATTAGAAAATTCATTGAATTAATTTTATATGCCTTCAAAGGGTTTGAAGGGTATTTTAGACTTTTGTTAATATTTCGGGGGCCTATTGGGTCACACGCATAACGAAGAATTATATGGCCAAAGTTTGGATATATTTGATGTTTAGGGACCAAAATGTAATTTGGTGAAATTACTGGGGCCAAAAGGTAGTTTATGGAAACTATAGGGGCTGTTTTGTAAATTTGGAAAAATATTTTCCTATAGCCCTAAATGACGTCATTTTGGCCTTAATGGCTTGGCCAAAATGACTCCATTTCATGCTTCCTCTTCTTCCTTGGCTTTGGTTGAATGGCTTGGTCGTGTGTGAGCAAGAGAGAGAAGGAGAGAGGTCGAGAGAGCTGCATCTTCCTTCCTTAAGTTCGACGGCGTCCGGATGAGAGAGGAGGAAGAGGAGCCACTGAAAGGGAGTTTTAGTGTATGCAACTTCTTTCCCTTGATTTGGCTGAAGAGCTCGGCCAAAAGGAGAAAAGCTCTCCATGGGTGTCGTCCATGGCCAAATCGAAAAGGGAAGAAGGAGCCGGAAGAGTTCTGGCGGTGTTTGGCCGTTCTTCTTGGTCCATCTAGCTCCAAAGACTTGCTAGCACAAGGATTGGAGTTGTAAAGGCCTTTTGAGGGGTTCTCCAGCGTGGATCTCTGGTAGAGGCAGGACATATGGACTGCTTGGGTGATCAAAAGATTCAACCACTCCGCTGCATTTCAAGCTAGATTAAAGGTTAGTCTTGCTTCCTTTTACTCTTAATTTGATGTATGTGATACATTGAAATCTTAATCTAACGGGATCTTCTTGGGAAGTTTGTTCGGCCAAGGTGAGTTCTTCTCTTGAAAAATTCTGAAATTTTCGGCCTCTTGGACTGGACAAACTTAACACTTTCATCTTGATGGTTACAAGAATTACGATCCAAAGTTCTGCACCTTCTGCTATTTTTAGGGCTACGTGAGCGTTGATCCATTCTGTGTTCATAGTCCATTTCACTAGAGCTCTCTTCTCAACTCGAGCTATTATGTTGCTGGTCATCTTTCTCACCCTCGTGAACTTTATGGACTTCTGACCTTAACTGCGAATTTGATGAATGAATGGAGTCGGTACATTGACGTTCTCCTCTTATGGGCTCTTCAAGCTGGGGCCCTAGTCGTTGAGGTCCCTTCTCCGGTGCTACGATTCCAACATGTTTCTGCATGCCTAGTGTTTGCACCTGGGCCAAAGCCCTAGCCATATTTGTCAACTTCTTCACAGTGTTCTCCAGAGCTTCCTGGCGTTAGTGCCAAGTCTGGACCCCGTTTTCTTCATGGGTGGTAGGCTAGTATGGAGTGGGAGGTGCCATGCCTGCCATAGCTCCTGTTGTGAGGGCAGCAGAGTCTCGTTGAGGCTATGTCTGACTTTCAAGCTGACTAGTAGATACTCTTGTACTTCTGGTAGTCTTTCCTTTTGCCATTGTAGGTTAAACGATGTATCAAAAATAAAGAGAACGCAGCGGGGCCCCTCCTTCTAGCTCCAAAATATTAACGGTGAAATTTGGTGAACAGGTATCTATTCAGTATCACCCTAAGCCGCAAGTTGAAGAAGTAAACTAATGGAAGACGAAGAAGAAAAAACAGGAAGGAAGAGCAACAAACACCAGAAGCTTTTATGTGGTTTGGCTAAAGCCAGTCAGCCCCTATGTCAATGGAGATTTTTCTTAGCTTTTACATGATGGTTTTCCGCTCAACTCAATCAAAAAAAGAAAGCTTAATGGTAATCTGGCAGAGGTCTCCTCCCCTATTTATAGAAGAAGGGAGGGCTACAAATATAACTTGTTCTATAATGAAAATGATTATTTTCACTGCATAAGGCAATAAATGTTTAGCATATGATAATAAATACTAGACAAATCATTATCGGACTATTGGAAGCTAATGTGTCAATTTCGGAGGCTAACTTGTCGGTTGGGGACAGGCACCCTTAATTGATGACTAGGCCTCCGCATTAGTGCTAGCTCACTATCCCAACGACCTCGATTTGTTCTGGGTGATCTGTTGTCTAGTAGAGTCGGCCTTACCGCTCACCCATCCGGAACGAACTTGATGAAAAATGGTCTGTACGTCGTGCTCTGTTCAGTGAGCTGGTCCCGAGTATCAGTCCCGTTCAGGGACCTTGGCTCGTGGGCGGCAAGCTGGTATTTCACTCAACGGTCTCAGTTGTTATGCGTCCTAGGCCTCTCTTTTAGTTGGGCTTTAACCAGTCCATTCTGAGTGGACCGGAAAATGCTTATAACAGGTAAAAATTTCATAAAGGGTTTATTGATCTTAAACACATTAGACCTGAGGATCAACGTGTCACTTTATTTATCAAAGCACTTACAAGAAAAAAAAGTTGATGATATTTATAATAAGTTAGGCATGTTTGATATTTGTATTCTATCTTAAGGGGAGTATTAATAAATAAAATAAGTAAGTTATGAGTTTAAATAGGTCAACCATGAGCCTATTGTAATAAAGTTTCATGCATGAACTTTTCAATATAAATAGATTTGTCTCCTTAACAGAGTGTGATTTCACAATTCTTTCTTTTTAATATATATAAATGTGCTTCCTGGTTATGGAGTGTGACGTCACAATTTTTTCTCTTTTAAAAAAGATCATATGACTTATTATTTAAACTTAAGCATATAATTTTTTTTACTCCTTCGGATTTATTTTTCCAATTGTTCATTTCTTATCTTAGTATGAGTATTAGAATTTCCCATCTTACCAAAAAAAATTTCGGATCAACTGAAACTTTTATTTATTTATTTATTATTCTCTGTTATCCTACTTCCTTTGTTCAAGTCATCCTTCTCTAAATATCTTTTCAAGGAATTCATCAATACAGCATGTGATAAACATCTGAAAGTTGAGGATAATATTTCAGCTAAAAACAAAAAAAGGTTAAAAAAAGGAAGGAAGAGAGAGGGAGGCACAGAGCTTACTTGGCGAGCTGGCATAAGAAAAGCTGGGTCACTGTGTCAACTAGCATTATCCACGACAAGTAAACGTCTACATGGTGAGCAGGGCAGCAAAGAGTGAGGAAAGATACGAACTTTAGAAAGGGAGAGGAAGATGTGGTTGTTCAGCAAAAAAGGACCATCTGGATTCTCAGCTTCTTCTACAGCTGAGGAAGTTACTCAAGGAATTGATGGCACCGGCCTCACTGCTATTGTTACAGGTCAAGTTTCGATCTTTGCTTTCTAGTTTCTACGATCAATTCTGGGTGTATCGTTTTTCAATACTTTGTTGTTTAATGAAATCGGTGTTTTTTAGAAATCAGATCTGTTTATTAGACTGGTTAATTACATTTTGAGCCAAACGCTCACTGAGTGTGTCATTCTGACTGCCGAATTATAGTATTTTATGTTTAGGAGGACCTTCCTATGGTTAGTGCCTTAGTGGAATTGCTTAGATTCAACAGCAACTTGCTAGGTTGGTGAGACAAAACGAGATATCCCTTATTTCCTTCGTTCATTGTTCTTAACTATTGATAAGCACGTTGTTCTTAATCTTCAACTTGACAAAAGTTGTCCATGATGTCCAATAATCTGAACTTGTTAGTGCATAAGAATTTATTGTTTAGTTATAGGTTTTAGTATGCATAGAAGTGTTTACCGAAGGGAATGAAACATTTGAAAGCAGGAAGGAAATCGATGCCCCTAGTTTTTAAAAGTAGTCTCCAATTTTTCAGAGGTGAAAATTTTCTTCACATTTCAACCTACATTTCCAATCTTTTATATTCAACAATGGTACTGACTGGCCATGTCACCACAGGGGCATCTAGTGGCATTGGTGCTGAAGCTGCACGCGTACTTGCATTGCGTGGTGTGCATGTAGTTATGGGGATTAGAAATGTGGAGGCTGGTAGGGAGATCAAAGAAGCAATAATAAGAGATAACTCTGCTGCAAAAATTGATGTGATGGAGCTTGATTTAAGCTCAATGGAATCAGTGAGGAAATTTGCATC
Source organism: Saraca asoca (assembly GCA_026873985.1). NCBI lineage: Eukaryota > Viridiplantae > Streptophyta > Magnoliopsida > Fabales > Fabaceae > Saraca > Saraca asoca. The sequence continues at coordinate 15,038 of JANHAO010007884.1, read as the reverse complement.
ACAATTCAACTCTTGTGATCTTCCTCTGAATGTACTTATGTAAGACATCATACTTCGAATGCTGAGGCAATGGCTATAGATTCTTGTTTATTGCTTATTTACTTCACGAATGGGAATTTCAGTTTCTCTATGGGAATTTATTCATCTACCAATATCTTTGTGGTTTTAGTCTCCCAGCAGATTCTTTAATGACAGCTGTTTCACAAGAATTTTAAATATGTGCAATTTTATAAAAAGATTTTTTTCTTTTCTGTCCCAAGTAATAATGCAGGAATTATGGCAACACCATTCAAGCTTTCCAAAGACAATATAGAACTACAATTTGCAACAAACCACATAGGTGAGATCTTTGTCTTATGTGAGGATGTTGGTCAGATATTCAGAATTTTGTCCATCAACTGTAATTGTTTAAGCCTTAAAATATTATATTTAAAATTATATTATTCTGAATCGTGAAACTAGCGAGTGTGCTTACATAGCTCTGCCAGATACTTTCAAATTTATGGCTTTTGTATGTATGTATAGCTATCATCCCCAGTCATTGAGATATATGAAGAATCTTTCTATGTTATTGCTTTTAATTTACATGGAGGGATCTCTCGTTGCAGGTCATTTTCTTTTGACAAACTTATTGTTGGAAACAATGAAACGAACTGCTATCGAACATGGCAAAGAGGGGAGGATTGTGAATATCTCATCAAGGCGTCATCGATTCTCATATCCTGAAGGGATTCAATTTGCTAAAATCAATGATAGATCAGGGTAACACTATTTTAGGTGGCCCAAACTGCAGTACATCAATGTGTGATAAATTTTCTTATGTTAACTTTGTCGAAGCAATATGAATTTCCGCTCCCTTCCCTTCACTCATCTGAAAGTTCTGTCTGAATTAGAACAATTCTTTAGTGTTGACAAGTGTCACATTGTACAGGTATAATAGTGTGTCCGCATATGGGCAATCGAAGCTTGCTAATGTTTTGCATGCTAATGAGCTTGCAAGACGCCTAAAGGTGATTTACTATTCTGATGATATTGACAGTAAAGTAGGTAACATCTGCTATTAGTCTGTCTCTGCATATGATACTAATTCAACAAATTGTGTAGCATGCTCTTTACCTGAGAAAGTTTCTCTTTACTGGCATCTCTCTTCTAATCTGTTTTGTAGGCATCAAATGACATGGATCAAGATATAGCTGTGATCCTACTATAATATTTTTTTTTCCCCCTAACAGGATGAGGGCTTGCAAATAACTGCAAACTCCCTTCATCCGGGAGCCATTGCCACTAATCTATTCCGCCATCACAGCTTGATCGAGGGTAATTCCTTCATTTTGTAGTGCTTTTTAGTTTTGAAAACTTTCCATGCGAATATCACCATTTATACGTTAGGCATATATTAATTTAAGTCTTATGTGCTACTTGTGAGGGCTTGCTATTGTTTTTAATGTTTGCTATGTATTATTGCACCCTTTAGGCTGTATGCTTTATATACTAATCTACCATTGCCTTAAAAATGCAGAATACTAGAAAACTGTTTTTACGATTCTATCAATTGTTAGGAACTTTAATAGTGCTTTCTTCTTCAATAAATTATTCCATTAACCCCCTTAAATTATCGGCAAGTTGCATGACATAGGAATTTATTATAAAGCATGTTCTTATTCTGACGTGGATGTTTTCTTTATAACGCTTCTATGAAGTAATCATAATATGTCCTCATGAAAATCTGTCATCCATCATTAGCTGCTAAATACTGTGTGATATTATGCATATATGCATGCCAATTAATCAACGTCAACATTACCCTTTAAAATAGCAAGAAACGATAGAGATAATGTGAGCAATCATCATGTGAAAGAAAGAGAGTTCGTCTCTCTTTTTCTAAGAATAACGCCCTTCTTTTCTTCTTCTTTTTTTCTTTCCCTTTTAATTTATACAAAGAGGTTAAAGTTTATCATAGAAACAAAGAAATGTGATTTATGAAAACTTAAACACCCAGAGTCTTCGCATGACCCCTTTATGAGTTGTTTAATTCAAGAGGATCAGTTGCAAGATTTAAAATATCAATCCTGGTTAACTCTTCATAATATGTTTTTACAATTAGACAAGTGTTTCTTATTATGCTTTTTCTCCCTTTTTTTTTTCTTTTGGATTTAGAAGATGCGACTGTAATGAGTGACTGTCATATTAATACTTGGGTTGCATTTTTATGCAGGTTTTGTTGGTCTTCTGGGTAAATATGTGATGAAAAATATAGAGCAGGCAAGTAACTAAACTAATACTTTCATGAGCGCAGTGAATGGAACTGCCAGTGTACTAAGTACTACTAAAGCAATTACACCCCTAACTCTAATATACATGAACACAGGGTGCAGCAACCACATGCTATGTCGCCTTGCATCCACAGGTCACAGGAATCACTGGCAATTACTTTGCAGACTGTAACATAGCCGAGGCAAGCTCACAAGCAACTGATCCGGAGCTTGCAAGAAAACTCTGGGAATATAGCCTTGATATGGTTCAAACTTCATTTCAAGCTCATCTCATTAGATGAGCCCAGACACTCGTGTATTCATGTATCTAACAATGATACAAGTTCGCCTCACCAGATATGAAATCATAGGATCAATTTCAATTCAGCCCATAACATGATGGGCACAAAAGATCTGGTAGTAGAGTATACAATAATGACAGTAATATTACCGAAGCTGACATATAAACAGGGACTTGACAAATATTTAACTTTCCATCAATACAATTAGAATCATAATAGTCTTCCATCCTCTGTACAATACCTGACCTCCCAAAAAATAGCCCAGTTAAATTTTGTGCCAATTTAACTTCCTTCATCTATATGATGTTCTAAAGATATATGGTTATCATTCCACGGACTTCTTTAACTTAGAATTGCATACATTAGCAAAATTCACATCCTTTGAGCCAACATTAACATCAAAGTTGTCATTCCTCACATTGTCAGGCACTTGGAAAAAAATCCAAGCTCTCAAACTTTTCATGAGTTGATGCGGCATCTTAGATATGCTACATAAACAATAGGTGAGCATTCAATGAGTCAGTTCAGATGAATCAGCCATCACAACGGTTCATGCTGTGACCTAGTTTGCTGAACATGCAAGGATCTGAACTCTGCAAACCAGAAGGTGAAAGCCATGGTAAATGGATTTATGCCCCCAGATTGTCTATCCAAGATCCAAGTTTATTACTATGATTCTCTTATGCTGTGTGGCTCCTTATTCTACAATTAGCTTCCTCTGCATTGGGAGCAATAAATAGATCCATCTAACCAAAAGGCACACTGACAAACTTCAGGACCTTCTCTGATCAGCAGAACCAGGAAAATGACTTGTGTCAAATACCATTTGCCCGGCTCAGCAAAGAGGAATTGGAACTTAGATCCAGGGATGGGTTTATCTTAACATCATCCCCAAGCAGCTGCCGACAAAAACGGTCAGCCAAGACTGACTGAACATCGTAAGGCTCACCATTAGCAGGCCTTGCAAATTGCTTCCCCAGAGTATCATTCTCGCCAGGCATCGGTTCCGATGTAGTAGAAGACCCTATTTGCATTCCTCGAAAGATGTCAACATTTGAGTCATGATGGGAGGGGCCGTTATTATAGACACTACTTGAGGGCTTTGGCAAGCTTCCAAAACCCTCTTGAAAGTAGCCTGACTGTTTCAGGTGATTACCAAATGGAATGGCACCACTACCACCAGTGAGAGGTGTGGATGCACCAGAAGCAGTCCGCGGGCTAGATATAGGAGAGGGAGACATTCGCCCATTCATGTGCTGCGGAGATCTCGATTGCAAAAGTGGGCTTCCAATGGGAGAGACTGGGCAAGATACATTCCTCAGAATATGGATTTCACTGGAGATTATAATGGAATATCAGATTACATATGCAATGTCAGCAGCATCGTGTGCAATGTGTGTGTGTGTGTGTGTGTGTGTGTGTGTGTGAGAGAGAGAGAGAGAGAGAGAGAAGGACCTGGCATGAGGGTTAGTTTTCAAAACCCTAGAAGAATGCACTGCAAGTCTTTCAGAATCCAGGGCCGAAAGATTTCTTCCTTGTCCAACAACCTGAAAAATTGATTAAAAATGCATAAATTACTGTAATACAAGAGGACACAAAGGGAAAACCCAACAATGAGAATGCAAAGTGCAGTATGAAATTGTTTATAACTATATTTCAAGAAGAATGAACTCTCTACATATACAAACCAAGAAACTGATTATTTAAGACAGCAATCACCGGCCATGTGAAAATTGGAAATGCAACTTTTCCATATGATATACTTTCATGCAGCAGAGCAAACGAGTTTCCATGAATTCTATCACAGGCAGAACCAAGGCATTGGGACAATTTGATACCAGAACATTATGCACAATTAGAAGGAATGGGATGGCCAAAAAAATTTAAAAATTAAAAGGAACGGGCAACCCTCATCACTACAATGAGAATTTGGAAATAGCATAAAATAAAAAATAATTGAATTGTATGTACCGGAGTTTTCACTCCCTGCACAATCCCAAGGACTGGATCTGAAGCTTCAGGACCCACAATAGGTCTTTCCAAAGGTGGTGCACATTTTACGAAAGGGTGGTCCAACAGTTCACTGGCTGAAGGACGATCCCGTGGATTACGTCGTAAACATCTCCTCACGAAATCCTTTCCTTCATTAGACAGATAATCTGGGATTGTTGGGAGTTCCTTGCTATTACCAATTTTAAACATGGCAGCGACCTGTTATGGTAAGATGCAAGCACATCATTCCAAAAGGACTAAATGCATCAACAATGCTCTGTAACTTAAAAAAAAATGTATGCTATAAAATAAGTTAATAGAGATAAGGTGTTAAAAGCCCTATGATATTGGCATAAATTACCCACCCCTTCATACTGACTCCAAGGAGGCTTAGTCGTGGCCATTTCCAAAACTGTGCATCCAAGACTCCAGATATCCACAGCAAGGTTGCAACCATTAGAGTTTTTTATAACCTGGATAAGGAAGGAAATGATATAAGAGTCACAAAACCAAGATGCAATTACATGTATTAAAAAGATGAAATTAAAATATAGAAATATTATAACCTCAGGAGCCATCCAATAGGGGCTTCCTTTGAATGATAATGGACATGATTGCCCTGTTATCTGCAAAGCATACAAGGTGTTAGTTAGCAAACTGGATAAATCGTGCAACTTCATGATGAATAAAAGCATAAAAAATTAAGAAAGTGAAAATAACCAATACGGAAGAGATAAATTACAGATTGTTTGAAATTGTAACATCATTTATGGTCTCCAACTGCAATTTTGTTTGTAGAAGAATATATTATTGGAGAAAGGAAAGAAATACAAAGGAGGGAAAGGAATCCTCTGAAAACAACAATCCTAATGGCAGTTACAGACGATATGAAATTTTTCTAGACTCTAGGGGCAATTAAACATAATTTGCAATCTCTAATGGCAATTGTCCCTACCCATAAGAAGAACAAGTAGAGGAAACCAGAATCATCAACGTCATCAGAGTCAGTATTTTTCAACCTTATTGCATAATTTCACTAAGCAAAATTCAATTTTCATATTTAAACTCATCTTACTTGAATGTAGATGAATGGGACAATTATTATTTAAATCTTACATGCTTTGCCATGCCAAAATCTGCTAACTTGATGCGGCCATTTGGATCTACCAGTATATTTGCTCCTTTAATATCCCTTTGCAAGTAATGCAATTTTAGAGATAGACATGTCCAAGTCCAGGAACAATAATCAATTTGCAGCATGAGGAAAGGTTGGAACTTATAAATCATGAATGGATGATTTAAGTTTACCTGTGGACAGTATTTTTAGCATGTAAATAGGCAAGCCCTGACAATATTTGTTGAGTATAACTACGAAGAGCTGGTTCACCAAGTTGCCCATATTCTTGAAGAAGTTTATGTATGGAGCCTCCAGATACATACTCCAGGTATATGTAAAGTTTGTCACCTACCTGCTCAAGGAATAATCCAATAGCTTGCTTAAGCAGAGTGCAAAATGACATACATGCCAATATTTATCTACTAATATGCTGTTAGGGAAACCACTGACAAGTGAAACTATTGTAACTAGAAGCTCATGCCTGAGCTAGAATGGACAGTCTGCAGATATGTCCAAATAGTAATCAAGTCATAAGCAGCGAAGAAAAATGGCAAGATCTTGAATGCATTTATGTCCAGCATGGGTTTTAACAAACAGGAAGTGAAAAAAAAAATTATAACTTACCGATTCAGAACCATAATACTGCACTATATTTGGATGCCGTAAACGGCTTAATAGAGTGATTTCCTGCCAAAAAAGCTGGAGGTCAGATTTCTAAAGCTAAATAAACACTGAATGCAATAAAAAAAAACTAAGAAACTAGGGTGTTGGATGTAAAGATAAAGAAGTATTGACCAGCTTGAAAGCTTCCCAGGTCTAAAGTCAATTTACCTGCATTAATTGCTTGGCACTTTCCTTAGACTTGGCATCGTCTGAAAACAGAGTTACCTCTTTCATTGCACACATTTCACCACTTTCACTAAAGAGAAAAATGTATTAAATTAAGCAATTAAAACATAGATGCAAACAAAGTAAGATACATACATGTGTGGAAAAATTCAAAGTTTTAGTTGCAAACACACACCTATTGAAGCCAACATAAACATGTCCAAATGTGCCTCTACCCAGAAGCTTCCCTTTTTTCCAACGTGCTCCAGGGCTAATCGGGTTATCCACTCTTCCTGGACTTCTTGGCACAGATGGAGATGTTGCTGCTGAATTTGGATGGGAGAAGGGCAAGGAATTGGTAACTGTTAAAGGAGGAAGAGGCAGGCGGTGACTCTGCTGTTTCCCATCATCAATTCGTCCTACTTGTGATTCTGTGGGTGTTCCCCCAGCTCTAGGGTGAATTGGTGTGACAGCTCCACTCTGGATTCTAGAGCTCGGACCAGGGCTAGTCATTCTGGGACTAGGTACAGGAGAATACTCAGGGCTCCCCCTGCTTGGCTGCAAAAATAACTGTCCTGACATGTCCCCTCCCACTGAATTGTGCCCCGAATTGTGGCCAGAACCAGGACTGGAGCAGTGTCCGGATCCAACCAAATTGACCTCTGAGTATGGCTTTCCAGCCCAAAATGCAGAGTTCAACACTTGTTCTGTGCCAAATGCTCTCAATGGACTTCTTGATGGACTTGACATGGAGCTGTCAGGAGCACTATAGAAGGCACCATGATGAGGAACCTGCAGATTTGGCACATGATTGCCTAGAGGTCTCCGTTTAGGTGACGTAGGAGATATATGATTACTCAAAATGTTAGCTGGCATTTTGGCTTCTCTTGAATTTAGTTGGGAAACAGTAGATGGTTGATCCTTGAGCATCAAGCTTACAGACAGAGTAAAACTTTTTTCAGCAATTAATAAAGTAAAAACAATTCTTACTGCAAGATAAATAAATGAGGCATGCATATGCAAAAAATATGCAATTTGGAAGCACATGATAATGAGTGTTCTTGGGCATACCTGGAAGGGTTTCCCATAGCAGTTCTACTCCCATTTTCACAGTCAGTTGCCAGAGGACTACGATTACGGGAGTCTGATGGCTCATCACTATCAGCAGATCCCTCACTAGAGATTGAAGCAGTAATCAGATCGGCATCCAAATCTGCAGGTTTCAACCTACTACGCATGCATCCAGGTTTTGGAAGAGGCAGAAACAATGATGGTTTGGAGCCCTTTCCTGGTCTTGATTTTGATGATATGCTAATTTCAGAATCTGTTCTGCCTATACTTGAAGGCTGCAAAGAAGGAAGTGGTAATGGTTGAGCATGAGGCCTTTCAGCAAAACTTTGACATCTTGCAACCTTGGAAGGCGAAGGGGATCTTGATTCAGCTGGAGACTGAGCTCCCTTGTCTGATGTTATGTCACTGCATTGTCTATGAGATCCTCCAGATCTACTGCTAACTTTACCTTCAGATGGGATTTTAAATTTTCGATGTAATGTGTCAATAAAACTTTCCTTATTTGCTTTCTTCTTGGTTTCTTTTGATGACAATTTCCCCCACCATGAAGGCATATTTGTATTTTAAAAATTGAGGTTTGGCAATTAAGTTTCTTAAAGGGTTCCCATCAGCAGTCTAAAAGATCTGCCACTTTACATTGGCGGATTGAGTTATATATGTTATGAACTTATGATCTACCATCAACTTTGCGAAATAGGGGCTTCAGGAATACCCAAAACAATAACCCAAGAATGGGAGGAAGAAATCAGTGACTGAAAATGAAAGCACACAACCTGGAGCATAGGAAAACATTTTAATCAGTAAATATCAAAGTATGCATGCAATTCTATTCTTAATTGATAACTCTACCACAACAATGTCCAAAGTGATGAGCTGCAGAAATTATAATAACAAAGCAGCTAACTTTTCAATGAATGAGATATATCTAGCCTACTAGCAAATAGGTGTGGGTGTGAGTAGTAAGAAGGTGCGGAGTGACACCCTCGTTGCTTTTGAACATTTGTTAAAACAGGGTTTTGGGCTTTTACATTTTAGGTAAAAATATAAAACCAAAGATTGGCAATCCCCATTTTATATCAGTCACTCTTAGAGCCCCGAGCCAAATAACGTTCTGATTAATAGTGAGATCAAGATAACATGGAACGTTACTAATCGATATCAATCAGTGCAGCATGACATCCATGCAATATATCTCTTGGATACCGATTCTTAAATACCCAAAACTTGAAGACTTATTAACATAGGAACATTCACCCATCACTACCTTGCAGAAGCTAGCATTCCTTACTTTCCAACTTAACAAATGGACATCTAAGTCCAACAAAAAAGGAGGAAACTAATAGAAAATCATAATTTTGACATAATAATTCAGACCAAATCATTAAATTAATATAAGTCCAGCGCTTAATCAACCCAGTTTGCACATATAGCTTGCCTTTTGGTTTTGCTCCATTACCCATTTTCCTAGAAACCCAAAAGATAAAAATAAAATTCCAAATTTTTATATTCACTCTCTTTCACTTTACTAAATTTCCCAGAATCCTACGTAAAGTTACCATCCCAAATTGCTTCAAGGCAGCAGCTCGAAACACAGATCCATTAACATAATATTCAGCTAAACACACTAGCTTGTCGATCATTCATTGAAATTCGACATTAAATGAACCAAAAATGTGAATAATATAAACACTTACTTCACAAACTAAACGCTGTGAACCTGAACCAAACCCACTGCAAAAATTTGAGCACAAATCTGAGTGAAAACAGCCTGAGTCGTTCAGAAGTGGGCGAAAAAGCCCAGACAAGACCAAGAAAATCTAGAATGTAAGAGATGTAGAAGGATGAGCAGTGATTTGAGGTGAAGCCTCTGAATTGCAAGTGAGTGACAGAGATCGCGTAGACAAGAATAGAGATAGGAGTGAAAGAGAGTATCTCTGGACTACAAGGACGCAAAGCTCTCAGAGTTGATTCTTAATAATTAAATATAATTAAAAAAATTATAAACTATAAACGGTTAAAATATAAATTTCATCCCTTGAGTTTCTTCATAATTCTATTCTTGTCCTATAATGATTTTTTTTAAAATAAATTTATCCTCCAAAAAACACGCAAACTTGCTCACGTCCCTAACCTATTTGTTTTGATAACGAAAGTCTGTTGACACACAAACTAATGTCCTAAGTGATATAAAAATAATTCCTAAATCTTTATTTTTCTATAAAAATAAATAAATTTAATTTCTATTTATCTATCCTAAAATTTGTAAACGCAAATGGAATTTTGAAAGAAAAGTGATGCAATTAAGTGTCAGCAACAATTTTCGTTAACAAAATAAATAGAATTAGGGAATCCAAACAGATTTACCTTCAAAACATTTTGGAATAAATTTATTTAAAAAAATTCTTAAGTGACAAAAATAAAATTAATATAAAAATTAAAGAATCAATTTTTTCCATTATAAATACTAGTTATTCCATTTCCCTGTTCTAAATTATTACAAACTCTCTTTAAACAATGTTCTAAATTTTTTATTATATTTTAATTTTTTTATTAGGAAGAATCAATTAAGTGATGAAACGTGCCATGTTATTCTATCTTTCCTCCAATGAATTGTTAAAAAAAAGCCCTATGAATTGGCATTTGGATTTGGATTATAGGCCTTCGAAAGAACATTTACGTGAGAAGATAATTGCCAATATTTCAAATGACGGTTTATGATATGAGTAGCACAAAATTAAAAAAAAAAAATCTTGGAAATTCAACTGCAGTGTCGACACGTGAATTATATTGCCTTGGACATGTAAGATAAATTAAATCATGTTAATTCTATTAAAAATTTAAATTTTCATTTGAAAATTTTAATTATTTTCCTCTTTTATATAATTTTACTTTATTTCCAATTAGATATTTATAATTTAAATATTTTTAAATTAGATTTTTATATTTATTTTTTATTTTTAATTTAATATTTTATGTTATTTTTATCATATTTTATTTACAATTGATACATTTTGACAACTTTTATGTAATTTAATAATTGTTAATATAATATTTTTATATAATTTTTATTTATATTTAAATAATAAATAATTTAAATAAAATTAAAATATTTTATAAAATTATTTTATTTTTTAAAAAAATAATGAATCATTTGTCTCTTATTTTATAAATTACTAATAGATTATTATTTATGTATATTAATTATTAATAAAAATGATAAAAAAATTTAATTTAAAATAAAAATTAATATAAAATTTTAATTTAAAATATTTAAATTATAAGAATTTAATTATAAATTAAGTAAAATTATAAGGAATAGAAGATTATTTTTTTTAAAAAAAAAAAAACAACATCTCTACGTCTACTTCTAACGCTTAGAACATGTTTCCGTATACAAGAGATTTAAAATCCCATTTTTTCAACCTAAATTAATTTTAAATTTAATATTTTATATATAAATTTCGACCTTCAAAGATATACGAAACAAGAGAGAATTATTAGAGTCAAATTTTGGAAAACTCTTTAACAATCAAATTGGTAATCTTTTTTGGAGAAAAAAAATAGATAATAATATTTTAAGGAGAATGAAAATGAAAACATATATTTATATAAAATGTATAAATTTATACGCAGACGTAACAGTTATCTTGATATGGCGTGTACAAATGTTTGAATTTATATCGAGCAGACACGGGACAAAATACTTTGGAAGGTGTTGGAAACTGGGTTATTACATAATTTTGTTTAATCGTATATTTTTATTTATCATTCTATTTGTCGGAAATCATAGGGTTCTTTTCGTCAAAAGCTTCTCTATTTTGTCGTCTTCTACGGTTCTACGTAAATCATGCTCGTATGTATGTGTGTATATTTGCTTATTTACTGTAAGCTAACGTTGGAAAAGATACTCCCACTCTAAACGCATTCAAGATCAAGTGTAATAATAAATAAATAATTTAACATAAAAATTTAAAATTTTTAAAAGTAATTACGGATAAAAAAATCTATTATAATAAAAAAGTTATAATGTAATAGGTATGAAATTTCTTATTTATAATTTCACGACTTCTTAATTATTATTCATGTATTTTTCTTAAATCTATATTCATATTTTTATGAAAACTCCCACAAACATTTATAATATTATCTCTTTTATATCTTAAACTTTTGTACAATATAAATATTTATAATTTAAAATATTTATTTGATAAATAACTCCAATCCCATTTTAATATAAATATCTAAAAATAATTCTAAATAAAAAATAATATCAATTAAAATTGAAGTGAAACCGGTAATCATAAATTCCAATCAACACCCATTAAAAGGGGAAATGAACGTCATAAACTTTAATAACAGGAAATTTAAATAACTATCTATTTCCTCATAAATATGATTTATGAATATAATTGATTGAACTAAGTAGCCCATTTGCAAAACAACCAAACAAGAACTTGGTAGATTTCAAGAAAATTAGCATAATTTTTTCGTTAATTGCATGCCTTATTATTTTATAGCAAAAGTATCTATGATGTATTTCACTCAAACATTACTCCTGTTTATTCCATTTTCACATCATTTTTCATATTTCGAAGTTAATATTTTGGAAGTTGGAAAACTCTCCCTCAGCCAAACATAAAGGATATACTTTTTGTTAGTGGCAAAATTTCGATGTAACTAAGTACAATAAAATCATGTCAAGACCAGAAAATATAAAGCATAATTATGTGTAAATTTAAATTTTTCGGTAGTTGAATTTTTTATTATTAAATTATATTTTTATATTAAAATTAAAAACATAATCTAATAATAAAAATACTAAAAGATCAAAGGCATGTTGATCTGTGCTTGCGTTTTTTTGTTTTTTAAAATAGGTTTATAAAATAAGGTTTAAAAACAATATTTAAAAAATAAATAAAAATAAAAATTATTTAATAAAATTATTCTCAAAATAATCTCAATTATTATTAACGAGGAATTTATTCTTCTTGTTTTATAGCTTTTCTCAAAATTGTTTTTATTTTTTTATTTTCAAAACTCACATTTTAAATTAAGTTTTTAAAAATTAATTAAAATCATTTATTCAATCAAAAATTTTTATTTTTAAAATATAGAAATAAAAAATAATTTTTTAAAAAAGAGTGACCAAACATACTCCGAAAATAATTCACGTACTTGCATTGAAATAGAAATTGGAACCTTGAGCTGAAATTTAAGGGGAGATGTATTGGGCCGTTCGGGCGGGCATGAGGGGTCTACAGGCATCCCTACACGTGCCATGGTCCCACCTTGGCTTCTCATCCTGTTTGCTGGCGACTGGGCATTTGTCATCTGAAGAGCGCGCTCATAATCATGCACGTTTCTCATGCCAAATTCAATGTTTTTTAGTTTAGATAATTAGATTAGAAGTGGAATAAAGATGAAATCACATATGAAATTTGTATTTTCATAAAAAGTTGTTAAGAAATAAATTTTTAAAAATTGTGTTGCAACTTTATTAATTAAGTTGCAATTTTATTTTTTTATTACATTCAAAATTCATGAAAAATTATAATATTTTATCATGGATATTTTTAAAAACTATTTGTACAAGAACTTGAAAAAAAGGGAAAATGTGTTATCACCTTTTTTTTTTTGGGTCGTAAAGCATATGGATATCAGGATATGGGGCTAGGGGTGTTTAACGGACGGACCGGACCGGACCGATCCAAAGTCCGTCTGGACCGGGCCTAAACGGACCAAGTCCGTTTAGGCCCGTTTCAATGGTCCGTTTAGGCCCGTTTCAACACGGACCAATGGACTATCGGTCCAGTCCGGCCCGTCTATGGACCGGACCAGTCCACGAACCAGTCCGTTCGGATTTAGGTGGATGAGCCGTCGTCGCGTCGAGCCGATGAGATGAGGACGAGACGACGACGTCGACGAGTCGAGGCTGTCGAGCGAGAAAGAAAAGAAGAAAGGAGATTCAGAATTTCAGATTAAGATTTAGGAAATTTCCAAAGAGTACTGGGGCTGGGTATACAGACTTACGGGTTACGGGGTTAGTGTCTTAGTGATACTATGATAGTGACTTAGTCTTAGTGATGGTGAGTGCCAGTGGACACGTGATTACGTGAATGAATGTGAGACACACACCTGTTGTAGACTTGTAGACTCGTAGACTTGTAGTGTGTCTGCTGTGCTGAGCCTGAGTGACAGTCTGACAGAGTGAGTGTGTGTGAGAGTGACGCCGTAGCCCATAGCATTGGGTTGGTCTTGGTCGAGTTACTTGGACTTGGAGTTAGGTTGGGTCAGTGGACTGGACTGGACTGGTCCGAATGGAGAGGAGAGTGTCCGTGTAATGCGGACCCGCGGACCGGTCCGTGTCCGTGCGGGCTCGGTCCGCTTGGACTTTGGTCCGTCGGATTCGGTCCGTTTTGGCCTGTTTTCAAACGGACCAATTTTCAACTGGTCCAGCCCGCTCCAAGTCCGCAGTCCGGCCCGGTTGGCCCGCGGACCGCAAGTCCATTTAACACCCCTATATGGGGCTTACTAACCTTCTATAATGAGGTAAAGCACCTATGACAATAGCCCGATAACATGATGATATTTACGGTTTGCCCAATACTAATATATAACTGTTGGACTTTGAATTGGTGGACTGTGCTTGATTTTCCACCCTTTTATCCCTTTTAGAACAAAATTCCATCTTATTGCAAAAGAAATTTAATAATTTTATGCATTTCTGGCCAAAAAAAGCTATTATTACACTTGGTGAGTTACAGATTAACATGTAAATAGTCTTTTAGTTTGCATGCACACTAAAGGCCAACATAATATGTACCATATAACAATTATGTTATTTTTGGAGTTCTTATATATATATATATATATATATATGGCCAAAATTGGAGTTTTCAATTTTAATTTTAGGATAAATTACAAACATCTCATTTGAATTTTAATTTAATTACACTCATATTTCTTCTTTTCTTTTAAAAAATAGATATTGACCTCCTTGTTTATGTACATCCACAGCACTTTTCTCTGTTTTAAATATAAACTCATTTCTTTGTTTAAAAAAAAAAAGGGAAACAAGGATATATTTACAAAAATAGAAGAAGTATGAGTCTAATTACACGAAATCTTAGAATGAATGTAATTTAACCTTAATTTTATATGCCACTTAGGGTTTATATTTAGATCACACTCAAAATTACAAAAAGAAATGGGCATTTCTCATCTCTTTTTTTTTCAAAGTAATATGACCATTTTTGTTTGTAATTTTTCCTTGGGAAAAAATATACTTTATCCATTTATGGTACAACTATAATTTCAATTCATCTATCTGTATGTTAAAGTGTTGTAAAAAGGCAATCAATGATTTGCATCGTTAACATTTGACATCCTATCTGTTAGTGTAGATGGGTGCCCTAGACCAATTTGATTGAGTACTATCGCATCCACAACTAAACATTCTGTGGATTGGATATAAAG
>JANHAO010007883.1:0-19764 GCA_026873985.1 Saraca asoca | reverse complement strand
GACCTAGGCTGCCCTATACTGCAAAAAGCATAGGGGAATCCAGCTTATAAATTTTCTAATTTGACTGAACTCGGCATTCCGTCAGCTAGTGGCCTATATTGGGCTTCAGTGTATTGTTGAGGTAGGATCTTTAGCCGTCTCACCCTCGATTTTGTTTTGTTTTTGTTTCATTTTCATTTTTTCGTAAGGTAGGCTCTGGACCATCTCACCCTTAGTTGCAAGATAGGCTCAAGGTCGTCTCACCCTCGGATGTGAGGTAGGCTTTAGGCCATCTCACCCTCGACGCAAGGTAGGCTCTAGGCTGTCTCACCCTTGGATGAGTTTTGTTTTATTTTGTTTTCATTATGTCACGAGGTGGGCTATGGGTCATCTTACCCTCAGACGTGAGGTAGGCTCTAGGCCTTCTCACCCTCGGACGAATTTTGTTTTGTTTTGTTTTCATTTCTCATTACTATTTAGGTAGTATTTCTTTGTTTTAGCCAATCAGCTATGATTTCAATAAGTTTGATCATAGAGCAATTCTTTTTGGGTAGCGTTCCACTGGGCAATTTATAAATAGATTTCAAAATCATAGTAAAGTTCATGAGAATATTATAAGATCAGAATATGGTTCTGATGGAAGGTTTTGGCTCTTAAGTTACAACTCGCTGAGCTTGTTGAGCTTTCTGCTCTGTTGGCCTTATCATATAATCCTTTAATCGGCCTCTTCTGATGAGGTCTTCTATTGCATCTTTTAGTGCCAAACATTTTGAGGTGGTATATCCGGCCTCATTGTGATAAGCATAAAATCTGCTTGCATCTCTGGATTTGGGTGGAGCTCTTATTGGCCTGGGCCTCCTAAAGCCTTCATTATGCCTTTCTGTGGCAAAGATTCTATCCTATGTGTCTGACAGGATGGCGTAGCTTTTGAAGTGACCTCCAGGTCACGGGGGCTTTACATTCTTTGTGAGATGAGGATTAGGGTCGTGACCGTGACTATCATCATTCCTCTTTTTACTCGTAGTGGCACTGCTAGTGTCCACTTTCTGCTTAGATTCCTCTGTTCCGAAGGTTTCTTCCCATCTTATTTGTTTGGCAGCTTACTTATAGAATTTAGTAAGGTCTCGAGTTGGGGACTTATAGAGGCTTCTATATAGCTTTCCGTCTTTGCGAAGTTCTATCGAGATGGCTATTAAGATACTTTCCTCTAAAGGATTTTCCATGGAATTGGCTTTGTACCTGAATCTAGCTATATAGTCTTTCAATGATTCGTTCTTATGCTGAAAAATCATTATGAGATGGCAAGGAGGTGTGAGCTGCCTCTTTAGCACCCAGTATTGGTCAATAAATTTCTTTTGGCATTCTTCCCAACTGCTAATGGTGCGAGCTGGGAGGTTTCTGAACCATGCCCAAGATATTCCTCCTAATGTGGCTGGAAAGACATAGCATTTCACTAGGGGGTCAGTTGTTTGAAGATCCATTTGGATATTGAATGCATCCAGGTGGTCGCTCAGGTTGCTATTCCTATCATATAGTGGGATCGCGGGCACTTTAAGTTTTTATGGGAGAGACTGTATTTCGATTTCCATAAAAAATGGTGAGCTTTCCTCGTGGCGAGGTTGATTACTTTGAGACCGTGGGCATTCTTCTAGTCGTTTAAGCCTTTGGAGGACTTCTTCCATTATCAGGTTCCGTATTTCAGGCTGAGGGGTGGAGCTTTCTGCTCATTGAAAGCCCCCCAGTTGCTAACTATTATGATCTTCATGAGTTTCCTTCTAAGCTTCTTTACGGAGCTGCTGGAGTTGTGCCATGATCTCTTCTTATCTTTGAGCGCCTTAGGCTTATGCCTGTGCTAGTGCTTTAACAATTTCAGCTAACTCTCTTATCGTACTTTCGAGTGCTAGTTAGGGCTAGCCGGGCATTTGTGCCTCTTTAGTTCCAGGGACAACAATAGAATGCTAGTGAGCTTCCACAGTGGAAGCGTCCACTGGTTGAAAGACTGGAGCGGTCGAACTCTGAGTGGTTCTTCCTCTTACCATTGTTTTTGTAGGAATGGATGTTCTAGGGAAACAGATACAGAAAATAGATGGGCCCTCCTTCTAGCGCCAAAATATTGACGGTGAAATTGGGTTCTGCCATATTCCTGCCAATGGATGTGTAGATCTTAAACCCCAGGCTGTTTTCTAGTTTAAAGGATATGCAAACTAGAGGATGATGGAGATGGCGAAGAGGAAGAAAGATGGAGGCGCATAATCTTTTAACTTGGTTTGGCTAATTTCGGGTGGCATCGGACCCTACGTCCACGGTGGAGCTTTTTATTAATATATGGAAGGAGATTTTTATAGAGCTTTTACTTACAAGTTTTTCGGCCTCCTCTCTCTTCTAACAATGAGTTCCTATTTATAAAGGAAAGGAGAGTTACATATAATGATTACAAGCTACAGTTGTGTTGCATCAAGAAATAAATGTGAAAGATAATAAACCTCATGCAATTCGACTGTTGCAGGCTACTTTCTGTGGGGTGGGCCCTTGTTGTCGGTTGCAAGCTAACGTACGTGCGTCTGTCTCGTGGTCTCACTTTGTTGAGTGAGATGTCCATCCTCCTGAGTGAAGAATCCCAGCTTGGGGTCGCTGTGGCAGATCGCTTATCGAGCTTGATGTTGCCGCTATTAGCATAGCGAGCTCCAGCAGGACAGTCGGCTGCTTAGCGAGCTGGTCTCATGATGACCTCGTTATGCTACCTTTTAGCGATAAGCGGGGAAATGCCTATTGGGCATCTTCAGTGAGCTGTGTAACTTAGCTCTTGATGGGCTCATGTTTGTCTCACTCTTCAAAGTCGATTTTCACCATAACATTAGGTTAGCTGGGTTATGGGTTTTGAAATTTTTCTGAGTCTGGGCACATGTAAGGGGGCTATATGAAATTTGTATTTATTGAAGAGGAAAAAATTGCTTTGATGTTATTTAATTAAATATGATTTTTAGAGAATTTTTGAATATTTCTAAGTGGCCTTTTGAAAAAGTGGAAAATGATATATTTTTTTCCAAAATTTGTCATTTTGAACTAGAGCTAAAAAACTAAATTTTTATTCTTTGGAGTTTTCATTTTTTAATATTTTATTTGAATCCAAATGGGGGGTATTTCCTTATGTACATTTATGTCTTAAGTAAATGGACAAATGAGGACATTTACTTAAATGACATAAATGGAAACAAGTTGTAATAGCCTAAATCACCTAGGTAAAAATTGAGTGAGCCTAATTGTTACAAATACCTATTTAACTTATTTTTCTTAAAAAAAAAGTTAGACCCTTCATGGCTGTTTCTTGTTATCTTTTCCTTCCTTTCATACTAGATCAAAGTCTCTTGATTTCCTTCAAATTTCTTCAAAACTTCTTAGTATTTTCTCTCATTTTAGCAAGAATCTTGCAAGAAAAACAAAAAACTTCAGGTGTACTTAGAGAAAACTTTTAAAAATGGTTTACTAGGAAACCCTAGCACAAAATCTCCAAAAAATCTTTGTTCTTCTCATTTTAAAAGGTAATCCTAAGGCTCAATTCATAGTTTACAAGTTAGATTAGTTTAGATTTGCTAATGGGTAGTAATAATTTCAATTTTCTTGAGTTAGAGCTTAAAGCGTGAGTTAGGAATTTTGGGATATGATGAGATTCTTGTTAGAATTAGTTTTCCCATGATTTAATTTATAGATTATTGTTGATTTGGTGCTTATAGGTCATTCAAAAACTCCATCTACAAGCAAAGCTTAAAGTGGGACAAGGAGGAGTAAAGCCCTTTTATGCTAATAATAATAATAAGTAGATAATATGCAATTTACAAGTTCCTTTTATATTTTTCAACCTTTTTAATGATTTTGATATCCTTGTTATTGAATTCTATTTTCTTTCCAATGATTATGAAATAAACTTGAGAATGGATTTTGTGGTTTCCTATGCTAGAAAAAACTTATGTATCTTTGGGATAAACATGTTTAACATCTTGTTTAGCCATGTTAAGAAAGAAAATGTTATGATAAATTGAAAGCTATTTCTTGAAGTATTTGCTAGATGATTTTAAGCAAGAATTTTTAGATGTGGTAAGATGATACCATGAGCATAAGAAAAAATCAATGAATGTTTTGATATTGAAAGAATGAAGATTAGTTGAGACTTGATTGAATTTTGGCTACACAAGAATGTGAAAGTTATACTTTATGAAAATACTTTTCCTTGTTTTTGTTGTGTCATTGATTCATAAATTGTATTATGAGAGAATGCCTAGTTAGGATAGTATTAGCTTGGTGGACCTGGTAGAAGTTAGAGCTAGAAAAGGTTACATTGGGAAGGGCAGTGCTTAGCGTCTAGTGTAAAGGTCATAAGAGGTGACAGTAAGTTTAAGGGAGTTGTGTGCTTGCCTAGTTGGGTAGTTTTTCTGAGTGTGCTGAGTGCTTGACAGTTGATTTTAGCTTAGAACCTCCCAAGAAAGATTTACTATATCTCAAATAAATATTTGCTTGACTTATTAAGTATACTCTTGGACTTATAAATGCTTATTGTTATCTTATCTTCTCTTTCCTTAAAGTTATTTACTCACACTATTATTTGTGGTAACTCAATTTTGAAATTAAATATGGTTTTGATGAAAAGCTCGTGCCCTCATTTGTCCTATTTCCATTGGAATGCATGTTATTTATTCACTGACTTTTATGACTCACTCCTATTTTTCTTTTAAAACCCTTTTCAAATTTAGGAGCAATTTCAAATCCCTCATCTTCGACACCATAGTTGAGTAGTGTCATGTTTTAGTGAACTTTACACCTTGTTCGTGTGAGCCATCTTTTTTTTTTCTTTTTTTATGTTTGTACATATATAAATTGACTTTGAATATGCTCTATACACCACGGGCAGGACCTCTCACTTTTGCTATAATAGGGAAAAGCTTTTAAAAATTTTGTAAAAGATATGATGTTTTGAATGATGTTGAACAAATTTGTGAGTTATGAGAAATGAAAAGGTTTGAGTTTGGACAATTGGCACATGTTATGGCCATCTTTATGCTTATTGTTTTCCTGAAAAGTTTTTGAACAGGTTTTATTATTAATGTAGTAAGACATAGACTAGTTATAGTTTAGAGGCTAGCATGACTAGCATACTCCTTTTGTTCTTAGGTCATGCACTGGTCACGGCCCTTGGAGTTGGGTCATGACACCAACATCTACCAAAGCTAAGAGGTAAACTATTATGAAGTGTAGTAACTGTCAACAACTAGGCCATAACATGAAAAGTTGCCAAAGGGCACTTATGTAAGAAAAAAAGGGTGAACAAGGTAAATTATATCATATATATTATTAATTTGTTCTAAAACTTATTGTTATGTAATTTTTAATTTCAACTCACTAGTATATGTAGAAGCCTGCTCCAAGCCAAAAACTTGCTCCAAGCTAGAGACTTTCACAAATAACACTTATAGCAAGGCCTCAAATATCAAGAAGGATAACTGTTTCTACTATAGTAGCATCTGTCCAGGCTAAGGCTATAAAGCAATACTTAGAAAAAAAAGCAAAGATGGTAATTTATGTCTATAATATCTGCTATTACTTGTTATTGCTTTTGTTGTACTTTTTTTTACTTTTGCTATCATTTATTCCAAAAAGCTTAAGAATAATAAAAAAAATAAAATTAAGACCTTGAAATTGCTTTTGTTTCTATTGTTATTTGTTGTTATTGCTTCCATTTGTTGTAGAAAGCTTGAGAACAACCACAAGCTTAAGATCAACCATCCGGCTTTGTTGACTGCAATGAAGGTGCAACTCAAGGGAGTTCTAACATGGCTATGCAATCCAGATCTAGTATTTCTAAAGGAGGTGTGTCCAACAAAGGTGCAACTACCAATGCACAAAGTTCAAATAGTTGGAGACATATGGGAATCTTTTGCTTTTTGCAATGTGGAGTCAATAAAGCCTCTACCACATCTTTCTAAATTTCATTTGGGATGACTTTATGTTAAATTTCAGTTGAGTTTAGGTGATGAATGTATGTTAAATTTTAGGTGAATTTAGTTATATTTAGGTGTTGAATTTGGCTTTAGGACACAACTAAATAGTAGTCCTGCTACTTGTTTTGAATATATATTTTGAAGTAATGATATTTCACTTTTTTTTTTCAATTCTTTGTCAATTTGGCATCAAGACATAAGCAATAGTCCTGGGCTATTATATTTTTAGGCTTTTTCTCCATATTATATGCTTTTTGGATTTAAGAGAGCATTAAGCTCTTAAAATTTTACAAATCAAGCTCAATAAAATTATTAGCTCTTAAAATTTTACAAATTAAGCTCAATAAAATTATTAGCTCTTAAAATTTTACAAATTAAGCTCAATAAAATTAAGAAAAGCAAATTCATTAATTTAAATATAAAATGTGATTACATGGCCAAATAAAAATAGAACAATGACATTTCAGGCCGTAACTAAAATAATAACAACTAAAAGTACAATTACAAGGCAAAATAAAAACAACCCATTGAAACATGTCTTAAGTGTACCAAATCCCATTTCTAATATATTAAATTTGAAAGACAAAATTTTCTTTTATCTCATCCTTTAGTTCATGAATCTCAGTTGTATAGGCCACACATTGCTTATTCCCATTATATTGTGTAATAGTCTTAGTTGAATAATCTTTTCCATCATTAATAAGTGCACACCACGAAATAAAATGACACCTAAACTTATAGCCATAATACAATTTGTTTCTATTCTTCTTTGATCTAGAAATTTTTATTAAGCATATTTGTCCACATTTACATTTTCTCATTAAAAACCTCAATCTTTTTGAATTCACACTAGTAGAAAATATCGGCACATGGATAAAAATGAAAAAGATTAAAATAAACAAAGGCCAAATAAAAATAATTCTTACATACTAACCATAAAATGACCAAAAAATGGATATATTTCAGCCCTTCAATAGCATCAATGAGGGGCTTCAACACAATGCCCATTTTAATACACTCCAAAAGGGTACAATTGGTATTATATGGTCAATTATTAGAAATAATGGTTAAACAATTGAGTATGCCACTGTCAGTTTAAAAAGGGTTATTTGTAGCATATTTTTAAAGTGCGAGGGAGGTTTCTGTAGGTTTAGAAAATATAGGAAAGGTTTGTATATATTTGGTAAAACACAGGAAAGGGCAGAGTATTGTTCTCTTTTTTTTTTCTTGCGATACAAATTCATCAAATTTTATCCTTTTTTAAAAATAAAATTTTATTTTAATTCCTTTAAAATCAAAATCAAATTAATTTTAATTTAAAATCTAACTTCTGTCTGGATGGTAATGGAAGTGAATGGTAACTTTTGTCTTAGTTATATTTTTATCCCCTTAAAATATAAATCAATTGCATTTGATCCCCTTTAAAATCAAAATTCTATTTGCATCCCCTAAAATCAAATAATAATAATAATTTATTTATTATCTCTTG
This sequence comes from Saraca asoca, assembly GCA_026873985.1. Lineage (NCBI taxonomy): Eukaryota > Viridiplantae > Streptophyta > Magnoliopsida > Fabales > Fabaceae > Saraca > Saraca asoca. The sequence continues at coordinate 12,306 of JANHAO010007883.1, read as the reverse complement.
AAATATTTATTTAATTATAAGAAAATACAACTTAACAAGAGAGAATAAATAATTTAACAATAAAAAGTAAAATCTCAATAAAAAATTAAAAATTAAAATAGAAAATATATATTAAACATAAAGATAATGATATAGACTTGATTTTTAAAGATTAATTAAGATTTTTTTATTTCTATTTATCAAGTTTCAAAAATTCATAGGTAAAAAGATAATGATAAATAAACAGTAAAATCTTAATAAGAAATTAAAATTAACATTAAAAACTTATAATAGCTTTAATTTTTTCTATAAAAAATATAGATTAAAGTAATAGAACCTTAAGTTTCTAATGTAAATTTTAATTTCTTATTGAGATTTTGTTGTTTGTTTATTATTATTTTTTTTACCTATGAGTTTTTAAAACTTGACCGATAGAAATTAAAAAATCAAATCTTAAATAATCTTTAAAAATTAGTATCATTGTCTTTATGTCTAATATATATTTTTTAATCTAAATTTTTATTTTTTATTTAGACTTTACTTTATTATTAAAATATTTACTCTTTCTTGTTAAGTTATATTTTTTATAATTAAATAAATATTTCATGAGATAAGAAATAAATTATTATTATTATTATTTGATTTTAGGGGATAAAAATAGAATTTTGATTTTAAAGGGATCAAATGTGATTGATTTGTCTTTTAAGGGTACAAAAAATATAATTAAGTTAAAAGTTACTATTCACTTTTGTTTTCATCTGGACAAAAATTAGATTTTGGAGCAAAATTGATTTGATTTTGATTTAAGAGGGATCAAAATAGAATTTTACTTTTAAGGGGACCAAATGCAATTTATTAGTATTTTAAGGGACCAAAAATATAATTAATATCAAATATCATACCATATTCAATTAAATTTGAGACTCAAACTACAAATAGAAAGTAAGCCATCAACCTAGAGATTGCATGTAGGTTGGGCCTAATTTTGGCCTATTTTAACCCAGTCTCCTTGCGATACAAAATGACCTTAAGCTTAAATCTTCACTAGTTATAAAATTATGGCTAGATTACAATAACCACTAATTATAGATTAAGGGCAATTTATTCTCTTGTACTTTGGAACTAAGAAAGGTATCCCCTTAAACTACTAATTATGCATAATTTGTCTTCTTTTATAAGCATTATGTCAATTTTAATGGCAAAAATAGGTCGTATGATTTACATGTAATTTGTTCTAACCTTTATAACTCCAAAAAAAAAAAAACAATTTCATCATTTACAATCCAAATAATTATCATAAATTGGGTTTTGATTTATTTTTTTTAAATAGATAGAGAATCCAACACAACCATAATTAAAATGGAAGGTTTTTATAAATTTGGGTCCAAAAGAGTGTAATTGATACTTTTTGACATTGTAATGGTTAAAATAAAACACATGCAAGTTATATGACTTATTTTGATTATCAAAATTGATGGAATGCCAATAAAAGAAGGTAAATTACATTTAATTAATACTTTAAGTGGATAAATTACTTAGTTTAAGAGTAAAGCATGGAATGGACTTTATCACTTATACAATGGCCTCCCATATCCATGGTTAATCATTGGTGACTTAAATGCATTACTTACTGTTGTAAATAAGTTAGGTGGAATAGTGCTAGGTAATTTAGATGATGTGGTTTTTTGGAAATTTGTACAACACATTTGAGGAATGGATGTAAATTACCAAGACCTTTCTTACACATGATCTAACAAGAGTGCTGACAACAACCATATCTTGGAACATCTTGATAGAGCGATTTGTTGCTCATCTTAGAGATTAGCATTTCCAAAAGCAAGACTTAGACATTGTATAACATATCATTATGATCATCTACCAATATTAATTGACATAATGGCTGATAAGGATAGAAAATATCGCCCTTCTCAATTCTTCTTCACTTAGTTTAGAGATGAGGGTTACAAAGATGTGGTGGATGAAACATGGCAAAAAGATGTTTAAGGCTCCTCTTTATTTAGATTTGTGCTAAAACTTAAAAGGGTGAGAATCAAATTGAGAAGATGGAATACTAATGTATTTGGTTACACACATACTTGTATAAAATAGTTGACTTTAACTTTAGAAAAAGTTTGTAAGCTTTAACCTAGTTGGGAAAATTTACAACTCCAAAAGCATTTGGAATAAGAACTAGATTGATAGCCATATCTCTACTGTGGTCCATAGGTAAAGGAATAATATGTCCCAAATAATTTTGTCTAATTCTAAATGGTCAAGGGAACATAATGATATTGGTAACTATTTTGTGGAAAATTACATAAAGAGTAAATTACTCTGACCTCCTTTGTAGTTTGCCTAAATTACACGAACCTCCTTTGTACTTCCAAAATATACACATTACTCCATTTTAATTGAACTATTAGGAATATACCCAATAGTCTTTGCTTTCATTTTTGTTTTCTTTTTATAATTGTAAATTATGAAATAACAAAATTGTCCTTTTTCATTTATACAATTTTGACCAAAAATCTTCATTTTATAGTTGACTTTTGCTTTAGCCCTCAATGTGCTCCGCTCCTTCAATTTTCTTCACAATGCTACTGCTTTAATTTACTTCATCATTCCTTAGCCCTCAGAGCATTGAACTACGCCCTCAAGGTACAATTTATTTTTGAGTGTTATTTGTTCTTCATTTTGCTTTACAATTAGGTTGGATTAAGATTCCCTCACAACCATTTGTTCTTCATTTTGCTAGTTTGTCTTGCCTCTAATTTAGAGGTTAAATCAGTTTGGTGTAGTATTTTTGCATGTAATTTAAAGATAAATTTGGTGTTTGACATTTAAATTTGTCCTTTATAGTTATGTTTAATCAAGGTTTTATCTGTATTTTCCAATGTTAGTTCATATTTTTAGCTATATGTTTCAATGCTAGTTTATATTTTTTTATGTTATTTTCTAACATAGTTAGTGTCTGACATTCTGAGTGTGCAAGTGTTCATATTTTTTTACTCATTTCTCTGTATTTTCCAATGCAGTTGTTGTTTAACAATTTGAGTGTGCAAGTTCTCATTTTTTTACCCAATGCAATTGGTGTTGCTACTTTTTTCAAAATGGATGATTTTTACTCTTTGTACATCCTTTTCAAGGACACCCAGCACATTATATATGATGTGGACTCTAACAGGTACATCTATTTGGATTTGGTTGAGGACTTGAATAAATTTCTGTTGTGTGAGATTCCAATTGGAGTTAGTTACACTTTTTGTATTAGGTGTCTTATTCCAACTACTGACAGTCAATATGTAGTAATTAGGACTGACAATGATGCGTTTAATATGTTTGCTATGTATATTGGTAGTAATGCTATTTATTTTGACATTTCTAATGTGATCATGGTTAATCCTATCTCACAATCTATGGTCTCAAATGTTGATAATGTGCCTCTATTTAAGGCCTAAACCCATATAAACCAACAACAGACCCAAGGCCAACCCAAGCCATAGGCCCCACCTAAGCCATAGACCAAACCCAAGCTATATGCTCCACCCAAGGCATAGGCCCCACAAACCCAAAATGACCCACTCCAATCTAACCAATTAAATGACAACAATGATGATAGTAGTGATGAACCAGATAGTGAAGATATGGAGTTGCAGTCTGATGATGATTATGTGGAGGCAAGGAAGGGTGGTCTCCTTTACATAGACTTAGACAATGAGCATATGTAGTACAAAGGGGCAAAAGATATGGAAGATATCTCAGACAGTAGCAAGTGAGAAAAAGAAAGTGATAGAAGTGTGTCAAGTGCTAGTAGTGAAGAACCAGCAGTTGTGTTGGATGGTGACTTCAGTTCTACTACTAGGAGTAAAGATAAAAGCAAAAACATTACAAGAAAAGTGTTTACCTACTAAGAGAATATAAGAGTCCTTCTTGAAGAGAACTTGATATTTGGTGATGTGAATGTAGTTAAAAAGGTGCTCAAGACTTTATCATACAAGAGAATTTTGATATGATAAGAAAGAAGTAGGAAAAAGCAAGGGTTATTATGATATGTGCAGGGGAAGGTTGTCCATAGAGAATACATGCCTCTTCATTGCCTAATGGGGTAACATATATAATGAATTCATATAGGGATGAACATGTATGCATTAAGAGAAGTCAAAGGAGTCTAACCACATGAGCTATAAGCCTATGTAGATAATGAGTTGAGCAACAAGTATGGAGACTAACCACACCAGATGCAGTTGTATAGAGCAAGTAAGAAAGCAATAGAGGAAGTTGATGGAAAGCATGCTAAGAGTTTCAAAAGGAATCCTAACTATGGAAGAATGTTATTGAACCACAATCTTGGTAGTTTGGTGAAAGTTAATTACCACTTTAGAATAGACCTTAGTAAACCTCCAACATTTAAGAGGTTTTTTGTTTATCTTGATGCATGCAAGCAAGGTTTTCTAAAAAGGGGTAAACTTTTCATTAGATTGGATGAGTGCCACTTAAAGGGACTTCTTGGAGAGGTTTTACTGGCAGCCATATTAGTGGATGCAAATAATGGATTGTTCCCAATTGCATTCATTATGGCTAAAAAAGAGACTAAATACTCTTAGGGATACTTTGTAGACTGTTTATATGAAGCTATAGGACTCGATAAAGAAGATAATTTATTCACCTTTAAGAGTGATAGACAAATGATATTTAAACTAATTTTTCTATTTAAATTAACATAAATTGTAGACTATTTATATGATTCATAACATAAATTTTTTTGGCCATTCACTTGTAAGGGCTACCTAATGCTGTGAAGAAATTTTGGCCATATTGCTTGGCATACATTTTGCTCAAAGCATTTGCTATACAATTTCAAGGCAAAACTTGTCATACTAAGGGACTATTTTTGTATAGTAGGAATAGCTCATAACCCATTTATCTTCAAGAAAGTCATGGAAAAAATTCAGAAATTGATGATGGTGCATACAAAACATTAAATGACATTCCAATTGAAAGATGGAGTAGGCATACTTTTGATCATTGTGCAAAAAGTCCTCATATCAGCAATAATGTATGTGAGTAATTCAATTTATGGATCAACAAATTTAGAAACAAACCATATTGAGGTTGGTAGATGGTATTAGATGTAAGATCATAAAGAGTTTTCATAGGAAATATATATAAGGATGCACATAGAGTCATAAAGTAGGCAAGAAAATTATGGATGGGTTTAATGAAACATTAAAGGATTGTGCTCATTGTAAGGTCTTTGCTACTAGAAGAAACCAATTTGAGGTTAGAGATGTATTTACAAGATTTATGGTGCATTTGGATGAAATGGAGCTGTAATGCATAGGAAATAAGTGGACTACTTTTTAAGCATACTATAGCCTATATTTTGCATAACCATGGAAACATACAAGACTTTTTTCACCAGTTCTACTATGCATAAATGTACCAACAGACATATTCACACATTATCACCCCTTTACTTGACCCTAACACAGTAGAGGAAGTTGAAATGTGGCCATTCCCATTGACAAGGCTTGCTGGTAGACCAAGAAAGAGCAGAAAAAGGCAAATAGATGAAGGGCCTGCATCATCAAAGGCAAAAAGATATGATATAGTCAAGTATAGTAATTATAAGTAGCTAGGTCATAACTCAAGAGGTTGCCAAAGAGCTCTTATACAACCGAAACACCCAAGATCCAAGAAGGTATTTCTTATAATGAAAATGAAAGTGATGTATATTTTTGAACACTAAATTTGTTACCTTATATTTCATATTTTTTATTTATAAGCTATAGCTTCCACATCACCTGCAACCTCAACCCAACTGATGTTACGCATTGGACTCTTGTGACAAAGTTGAGAGTAGCAAATAAGAGAGTTGTTACAATTGAAACTGCTCATTCAAAAGTTAGGGAGTAATATTTGGCCAAAAAAGCAAAACAAGTACTTATAAACTAGAGAGATCAATTTTATTTGTAAATTGAATTTTTTACTAAAATTCATATCTATATTGAGCTCCTTTTATATCACTTGTATTTTGTAGAAATCTAGAGAGCAAGTGAACATGTCACAAGTGAACCTTACTAAAACTCGAGAAAGTGTCAACCTCACTGCCACATCTAGGAAAGTGTCCACTGCTACTAGTGCTGCTTATTTTTTTAGATCTGCCATGAGAGGTTCATCTATTAGAGGTGGTTTTACTAAATCCAAGTAGACAGAGACAAAGTGAGTCCAAGGATAATCTGGTGAAGGCTCCATTTATTAAGGAATATTTTAAAGTTGGAAATCCAATATTGGCTACCTGTTTTGAACCACTTTAATGGTTTTAAGTTACTTTTTTAGAAAATTGCTATTGTTTTTGGACCATTTTAGTGGTTTTGTGTTATTTTTTGTAGACAACTGCAATAATGAAAATCCACTATACCCTTTACTCACTTGTTTTAGAAATTTATGAAAGGGAATTTGGTTTTTCATATATCAATATTTTGTGCACAATTTAGGTGAAGTAGGAGAACATAGAACAAAATATTTTGTGCATAGAATTTGGTGTGTTTTGGACCATTCTTTTTTTTTTTTTTTATATTATTGAACATAAATTGGTGTTTTGGACTATTATTTTTCATATCATAAAATAGTACTACAACTTGGTGATTTATAACTAAGAACATTAACTTGAAAAAAATAGAACAAAATAACATGCATTTTTGAAATTAATTTCCATTAAAATAAGTAAAATTACAAAGAATAATTTTTCCTCTTCCTTGAACAAAAATTTTATGCTCTCACTAACACAACAACCTTTAAAATGAAGAGAACAATACAAAATAAAAACACCCCACTGAGAATGGTCCTAAGTGTTCCAACAATTGCATCTAACACTTCCACTCTTGAAGAAATCTTCCTTAACTCATCTTTCAATTACACAATTTTAGTGTTCTCAAGAAAATTTTGCTTTTTTTCCCATAAGTTGTATATTCCCATTTGTTGAATAGCCTCTACAATCATTAATGCTAGCAACCCAAGAATGAAATCCACAGCCAAAATCACACCCATAGTACAATCTATTCTTGTTCTTGTCATATCTAAAAATTCTAATAGAGCATAATTGCCCACATTTGTACCTTCTTTTCATAAGCATCAATCCTTCTATGTTGACATTAGCTGAGGACATTTGCAAATTTATAACATAATTGCAAATAAAAATTAAAAACATAAATTAAAGAATAAAGGAAACAAGAAAAATGGTCAAAGTAAGAAAAAAGAAGTAAAAGACTGGCTCACTATTTCTAGACTATTAAATAAGAAGAAGATAAGAAGATTGAAAGAAGAAAATGGTTGCTAGAGTGAGGACCTATTTTTAAGCAAAGTGTAGGGGTATTTCAAGTATTATAGCCTTAAATTTGGCACTTAACAGTAAGTCTAATAGTGTCTTATCCGTTGCAGATATATGTAGCATGTTTTTAAAATAAAGGGAAGGTCTGTGTAATTTAGGCAAATTATAGGGGATTTCAAAATAACTTGCTCGTACAAAACCTTTTCTTTAGCTTAGATATATAGATGTCGATTGACTTGGGAAATCTCAGGAGCCTTGAGATCATTATGGATGAGAATGATAAAATGACTCAAATTCCATCCATGGATGAAATATATGGTATCATAAAGGTTATGAGCCCACATAAAGCACCTAGCCTTGATGGATTCCCAAGCTATTTTTACAAAGAATGTTGGGATCCCATAGGAGGTTATAACCTTGGTTAAAGCCTTATTTATTATTGGATACTTATTAAAAAAGCTCAACTATACTTATATTTTGTTGATTCCCAAGCATGATCATGCAAACACATTTCAAGATTTCCAACTAATAAGCTTATGTAACCTATCTTATAAGATTATTTCTAAAATTCTAGCCACTAGAATGAAGGAATTTTTTAAAAGGATCATTGCCTCTAAACCATTGGCATTCATTCCTAGGTGGTGGATACATGAAAATGGTTTATTGACAAAAGAATTAATTAATACTAGTCAAAAGAAGAAAAGTAAAGGTGACTTACTGGAATTAAACTAGATATGCAAAAGGCATATGATTGGGTTAAATGGCCCTTTCTACTAAAGATCCTTAAACTATTAGGCTATTAGAAGAAATTCATCCAATGGATTTCACAATATACATCTAAAGTTTCATTCTCCATGCTCCCCTTATGGTAGATTCCATCCAATTAAAGGAATCCATCAAAAAGATTCAATTTCCCTATATGTATTTATTTTATGTTTTGAAGTTTTAACCAGGATTTTGTCTACAGCTAAATAACAAGGCTTGAAGTCTCTTACTTGATGTTTTGTGGATGATACTATGATATTCATCTACGCTAATAAGGAAGATATGTGACACTTAAAAGCTTGTCTTGAAAAGTATGAACTATGGTATAGATAACATGTCAACTTTAATAAGTCAAGTGTCTTTTACTCCCCTAACACATTTTGAGCAATTAGAACTGATATATTTAATGGGGTTACATGGTATTTAAGATAATGCTAAATACTTAAGCCCTAAATACTTAAATTCTAAACCTTAATTGGAAACAACATACACTTTCATGGGAAGGTAAGGCTACTTTGACAACTTTAAGAATGTGAGTATACCTACATATACTATGTCCTACATAAGAGTTCCTACTAGCATATGTAAATAGCTAAATTCTATAAGCAGAAGATTTTGATGGTTAAAGTTGATGATAAAAAAAATTATTATTTTGCACCTTTATCTTGGCAATAGTTATGTTACCTTAAAAATATGGAGGTTTAGGATTTAACAATTTTAATGACATTAATTTGGCATTACCCACCTAACTGGCTTAATTATTAGAATTAAATGAAGGCAAATTATGGTCTAAATGCTTCAGATTTAATTATTTATTGAGGACAAGCCTCTTGCATTCCATGCCATTACCACTTAGAATGTGGGTATGGAAGGGTATTGTAGAACCGGTTACTACCTTGAAAAGAAAGGCATGCTATATCATCAAATCAAAGGACATGTTTGTAGCTAACATGCCTTAGCTACCCATATCTACCAATTTTATGTCAACCATTACCAACTCATCTACTTTATATACCTGAGGTAAATGAACAATGACTTTTAGGTGCAAAATTGTGGAATAAAATGATGGTTAGGAGTCTGTTTATTGAGGAAGATGCAAATAGAGTTTCGAAGATACGAGTGATTGTGCGTGTCGAGGCCGATCGAATTAGAAATTTATAATACTGAAACTACCTAAACTATTTGTAGCATAGGCAACTCCGGGTCGAACCCAAAGATCATTTGTGGATATTATCAATCAATTAGGAGCTAGAAAATAAGGGGGGTTTAGCAGAACTGAATCCTAAGCTAAACTAACATAAAATAGAAACAAAGACAAAGATAAACAAGCAACCAGCCAAGGGAATTAACTTGAGATCAATGAATCCTAGATCACTAAATATTCATCCAATTGTTATTAATCATAACAAGGATTCCTGAAATGATTAATAAGTTTTATGCAAAACTCATCCACAAGCAATCCATCAAGATCTCAATGCATTACTTAGTTTTCCTATCTTCTCCTAAGGTGATTATCAACATCTCAATAACCATATCAATATCTAAATCAAATGGATCCACTTAAGTTAGATATTGTAATAAAAACCAAGAGGAAAAGAAGAGAAGTGACTAACCATTGGATGTAGAATGAAAGAACCAGAACCTCCGCATTAAATCTTCAAGTTGTAGCCCTTTGGACTGATTACAGAAACTAGCCTTCCATGGCAGGCCAAAAATACAAGGAAAAATATAGAAAAGAGGGAGAGCAAAATCTTACTCTCTGGCTCATGAAAATACACTCCTAAACTACATAAAAACTAAAGCAAAAAGTCACCCTCCAAATGGTCTTGCCCGGGTAGAAGAAGAGAAGGCAGCGTGCTTAGTGGAGTAGGCAATGATGGCTAATTGATGTAGCTGCCTTTCTATTGCATGCTGCCCCATTTTGTAGTTTGCTTTCTCCACTTTTTCTACTCTCCTTTGTGTCTCCAGCTGGCTAGGTTTTTGTTGTATTAAAGGATGTTACAATAGGCTAAAAAATCATGCCAATTAGGGCCTTAAAAACTCATTTCTGTAGAGCCCAGTTTATTAGCATTTCTGCCTATGAATTGTAGCTCAGTTTTGACGCTTAATTTGATCATTTTAGCACTGGAATTCTTCATATGAAATGTGTCCTTATGTCTTAGCTTCCATTTGGTCCTAGTTTCACCTCAATTGGACCTCTATAACTCAAGTTGTTGTCTTCTGAATGCATAGAGGTCAACTACTTAGGATAGGGCTGGATAACATTTTGATTCTAATTTTAACTCCAATTTTGGATGACCAATTTTGTGATTCAACTTTTGTAGTCTTCATGAAAGTTGTAGATCTATCTCTTATCTTTCCTGCAAGATACAAATCATAGCAATTGGATAAGTGTATATCAAGATATGCTCAGAATACAAAAATTACTCAATTATGTAGAATTATGCAAATGATGCCAATTGACACAAATTCACAAATACACATTAACACAGCTGGAAACATGTCATTTTAGACCTTGAAATGCTAAGCATGAGGACAAGTAAATGCATCAAATATTATGTTATCAACGGGTCCCTCAATAGAGTGAAAATGAACTTAACTAGATATTGGAAAACTTTGGCCAATTCATAATGCCTACTACCCACAGTGCTTACTATTTTAATCATGATAAGGTTATAGTATAGTAGTGCCCTTGGAGATCTAAAATTCATTATAGATTCAAGGTTGTTTTCTGGCATTTTGCTAGAGGACTAGTTCTAACAAGAGAGAGGATCCAATGTTTTGCAAACATCATAGATATTAGTTTCCTTTTATGCAATACATCGGATGAATCAAGCTTACATATTATGGCAAACTACGATGTTACCAAATTGATATGGTTTCATGTCCTTGGTCTTCATTTACAACAAATGAACTTTACTAACCTTTTATATTTTTTGGTGTCAATTTTACATGTTAATAATAGACTGGGCAATTTTGTTGGAGAGGATGGTTGGATATGCATAGTAGTAGCAATTGTCATCATAACCAAGCATGTATTGGAGGCTTGCAATGATCTTGTATTCCAATAAATGGTTGTAGACATTAATAGGATTAGAATCCTAGTTGAGAATAACTTAAGAATGGAGCTATCACACATTCAAGACCATGTAAAGTTTCAACATAATGTTAATTGGTCACCTTACCTAAAAGATTGCTTGAAGCTCAATATAGATATGGGTTGGAAGGATAAACTGGTTGCAATTGCTGTTTAGGTAAGAGATGATCATGGTTAGGTGTCTGCTTTGTAGTTTGATAAATTTAGAGCTGTATTAGTTATGGAGACAAAACCTTGAGGGATATTAAAGGCTTGTCAAGTGGCTTTCACATTATAATACCATAAGGTGCTTATTTAGAGTGATTCCTCGAATTTTTTAAAATCAATTTTAACAATAAATTATCTTTAAAATCCAAAAAAAAGGGGGAAATTAAAATTTTTGAAAAATTCAAAACTATAAATTTGGAGCCACGAGAGACCCAAATATGGTAGAAATAGACTATATAAAATTTTAGAAATATTTCAAAGATCGAACTACTATCATGAATTTTCAAAGAACAAAATTCATATTTTTTAGATTTAATTTCCAAAAAACTTCAGAAACATCAAAACTAAGGTAACAAATATCAGATGAGCACAAAATTAGAAATGTTACAAGTTATTTAATTTACCTAATGTTGATGTCAGATTTTGGTAATGATCCAAACTCCGGCCAACGGGGGATTCTTCAGGATCTCTGACCTATATCTGGTCTAAGCACAACAAGATAGCAAGATGAATAGAGAAGGAGGGAAGAGCAAAAAAGAAGGAGACATAGGGTTTAATATGGTTTGGCCAAATCTGGATATCACTGGACCCTATGTCCACGGTAGCGTGTTATTGATACAGTATTTCTACAATATTACAATGTTCGATCTCTGTTTTGGCAGAGTTTTGGTATGGAAGAATGATTCATTTTCTACAGAGGGGCTCCTTCCTCATTTTTATAGAGGAGAGGAGGCTACAATAGTAATTACATATGCAGTAAATCTTTTACATCAACATTTATTGTACAAGATAGAATATACAGACTTGTCAGTCCCTAATTAAGTAGTATAAGGATTTAAAGAATGGTAGACAATTTATAAAGCGGAATTCAAATCAGATCTTGCCCTTATCTCATTGGAGACGTAGTATACAATCTTTGTTTATTTGT
>JANHAO010007882.1:0-19795 GCA_026873985.1 Saraca asoca | reverse complement strand
ACAATTAGATAGGGGTCTCTTCATCGTGTATGCTTATTTATTTGATGTGACACAACTGTAGCTTGTAATTAATAATTAAAGCCCACCCTTCCTTTATAAATAGGGGGATATTGTTAACAGGAAGGGGGCTGGGAAAAAATACTCATAATGATGATAATGGAAAAACTCTCTACCGTGGACGTAGGGTCCAGCAAATCTGGATTTAGCTGAACCACGTAAAAAACCCTACACCTTCTCCCTTGTCTCCTCTCCTGCTCACTCAGTTGATCAACCTGCATGCACAACACTAATCTATAACAGGTCAGGGGTCCCGAAGAATCCCCCGTTGGTCGGAGTTTAAAAGTGCAGACCAAAATTCGATGTCAACAATATTATACATTAGCTTATTAACGCCTGGATTCCAAGGAAACTCTTGATGGTGATCATTGTACCGCCCCTTGGGCTTTTACTGAATTTCTGACTATTCGTTGTATTTCCCAGCCATACTGGTTGTTCTTTTGGTATTACCCTGCCATAAAGGCTGTTTACAGATATTACCTGATTACCATCAGGTTTCTAGGGAATCCAGTTTTTATATTTATTAGTACTGAAGTATATAGTTATGATATATATATAGAGAGAGAGATCAGGAAAGAGAATAGAATACCTCAGAATAAGCTCATCATCAGTATTTTAGTTTATTGAGATTACTATCTTATTGTTGATTTAATAAGATTACTTCTTATCACAAGATAACAACTCCAACAATTATAAGCACATCATAAGTCACTCTTTTACAATAGTCAACAATCAAGTATATAGTCAACCAAAATACAACATACCACAATTATACACTGCAACCCAGAAGCTATAAGGGAATCAACAAGTCAGCAGCTATCTAACAACCAAGATTTTACACAAGCACATCAGAGTATCACTTCATCTTCAACTAAAAATTTAGGGAAATTTCAACATTTCAACCCCTCTAATTTCTCAGAAGTATTTCAGAAACAATTTTACAATAAAATATTTCAAACTCATCAATTATTCGTAAACTACTCATTTTTACACTTATACACAATTATCTTGATAACTATCAAACCAATCACTACAAAATAAATTTTTTGTTCTACGATTGTTCATTAGGGTCTAAAGTATTATTATCCAGCTCGGCCGGAGCTGGAATGCTATCGGTCCCGGTGAGCCTATGGAAGCTCTTGAACAAACTATGTTACACAAAGCCTTTAACAAGAATATCTTGAAAAATCGACTGTAGAGTTACTAGAAAATAAATCTGATGATTTAAGATTACTCACCGGGTCTCAAAGTATCTGCCCTCAGCTCGCCGCCGGCTGGAACGCTATCGGCAGCCCAGTTCCGGTGACTGGCCAAAATGAATTAAAATAGGGAAAATAAAGTAAAACTGTACCTCTACTATACCATGTTGCCACAAAACTCACCCGGAGGAGAATGGAAGCCGCTGGCTGACAAGGAGCTTCAGACGGCCACCGAACTGCAAAGGGCCGAATCAACCCCCTTTCACTGGAACCCATATATATCCACCCTTGTGCAACGTCGGTCACTCCATGGACAAAGAGGAGCGCCGACCTTCTCCAACGGCCCAGCAACTTGCCGGAACCTTGAGGAAGCCGGAGACGTGCCGACGAGACGAGACGAGTAGCTTCCCCCGGAAATCGCCGGAAACTCAAGAGAGGGAGAAGAGCCAAAACCAGGGGCCGAATGGGGGGCTTGAAGCTTCTAGACAAAACCAGAAAAATATCAGCCCCCCTACAGCCAGAAATCGGCTGGGCCGGTCATCAGCTAAAATTTCACTTTGGCCCCCAACATTTTGCCTTATTTCAGAAACTGCCACACCCGAAATCAGAACTTTTCAATTTAGTCCCTATCGAAACTTCATTTTAGTCCTTTCAAATTTCAAAATTTTATTTCAAATTTCCCTTTTTATTTTTCCAAATTTTCCAGGTATTACAAAAAGCTTTTGTTGTTGTTGTCTCCTTTATCCTTATTGCTCTTCTATGCTCTTAAGCTTAAAATGCATTCACAAGTTCTACCAAAGTCAACCTAGATAGGTCTTCAAAGTCTTCTAGAGAAGATATCTTGGCTTCAAACTTCTTAGGAACACTGACCAATACCTTTTCTACTAATCTCCTCTTTAGTAGTTTTTCACCAAGCATTCTAATTTAGTTTATCACTTTCATTAACTTGTCAGTGTATTCTTTAATAGTTTCAAAGTCCTTCATCCTGAGGACCTCAAACTCCCTTCTTAAGTTCAATATTTGCATATGTTTAATCCTCTCATTTTCCTAAAACTCTTCCTTCAAGATGTCCCATGCTTCTTCTGGAGACTCACAATTTATGACCTTTGTATAAATTTCATCTTGAACACAAGACTGTATGGCAAATAAAGCTTTATACTTCTTTGAATTTTCTTCACTATGATATTTGATTTGAGCTATGGTAAGATTTGTCAGTAAAGGAGCATGAAGAAGATACAAAGAATAACAAGGAAGGTTGTAGTCAAGAGATAGATGACAATAGGAAGGGTGACTATACAAAAGATCATCATGATAATGATGAAGTTAAAAATTCAATTGCCGTTGCAAATTTAAAATGTGAGAAGCATAATCCCAAAGACGAAGTTAAAAATCCTATTACCATTGAAAAATCACAATAAGTACAAACAACACATTTTTTTTATAATTTTCATACAATTATTTTGAACACTAAAACTGCAATCCAAAATAATGTTTCAACCTAATGATTCTCTGGAGCATTTAAATGGAGCATCATTTGCTTGAACTTCTCTCTTTAGACTAAAAAGTGTGAGGTTGCATTCTTTAGTTTTTTTAGCAGTGCATATAGGGAATTGGGATATGATGAATTCTATGCATCTGTGCAAGACTATTTGATATTCTTGAAACACCAAACAAAATAATAGTTGAACAAATGGGAATGTGAGATGCTAAATGCAATAAAATAAGAGTCAGGATTAATTAGCAAAAATTCTTGTATCATTAAATAATTTTCAAGGGAAATTATAGTTTATCCATTTGTGGTATGGTTTCACCCTTTTTCATTTGACTCACTAATGTTTTTAAGTGTTAAAATTCATCCACATGTGATTTTCACCCTTAACACTTAGTCCATTTAATGTTTTTATGATCAAAATATAATGGAAATAGTATGTAAAATGCACTTGCTTCATATTACCACCAAATTATCCAAAATTAAACCAAATTTAAAACTAATTTTTAAAAATAATTAAAAATAAATAAATGCTAAGAAGAATCTTTAACTCTAAGATTTGTCAGAACTAGAAAAGTTGAAGATTCTGCCATAGACCTGTAGTACTTTGTCGTTTGAAGATTCTGTATTCAGGATGTCGGAAATCTTGTTACTCCCCTTCTTTTTGTTGTGCTTTATGTTCGCACCAAAAAGTACTATCAATGAAAATAGGTGCATAAATTTCAACATCCAAAATACAGGTAAATTAAGTGACAAAGGACAAAATCACACATGAGTAAAATGTAATTTTGTCATAAATATAAAAGAAAAAAAAAAGTGTGATTTTCAATCAATGAAATTAATCATCATAGGGAGTTTAACCTAATTTCACTTCTTTGCTATTTATAAATTTTCACTGGAATTTTGATTTTCATCTCTTGAAAGTCTTACATGGCTTTAGAAGCATTAACTATAAGAAGGAAACCTAAGAATGATTTTTGTATTATATTTGTAAGATCATTGGGTTATGGTGATCTTATCATTGTTATTGTTGTTATATTTTAACAATCTTGAGTTGGAGCCGAGCTGTTCATGGATGGGTATGTAGCAGTTTTGTACCGATATCTAAATGTGTACATGGACAAACTGGACAAAAGGTCTTAGTTGCAAACTCACAGTGAATGATGGAGACCATAAGCTGGTTTTATAGCTCTTCCTTGTTGATGAAAAAGATAATTAAGATAGAGAATCATCTTGTTTAAAAGTTTTAAAATTAAAATTATTAAAATGTTTTGTCTACTTAAATTAATATAAAAAATTAGATAATTTATTATACATTATTAAATTAATTGATAATCGATTAGTCTAACAATTAAATACTTATCAATCTTCAGCTCTTATCAGATTAAATTATTTTATATTAATTTCTAATCAAGTTGAATCATTCTCCTTTTCTATAGTACTCCCATATTAGTTCCAGATAAAATTAAATTAATATCAAATCAATCTATTAGATCTAACTCGTACACTTAATGCAGTAATTACCAAAGTTAAGTCAACCATGATTCTTTTATTTTTATGAGTAATAAAATAATACAGTTTCTTTTACTGGCCTTGTCCAAGCTCGCCACAATGTGCGTTTGGACTTTGGCTTTAGCTGGTTGTCGTTCCCCTCTATCCCAAATTTATCTTGCTTAGAGCAGGTTCCTGTCGACTAGATAAGGTTAAATTATTCAGGTCTATGTTATTTTTCAATCAATTTTAAATTAAATTTTTATGATTTAAAAATTTAAAATTACATCTTTATATGAATATTTTAAAATTTTAGTCAGATTAGATGATCCAATCATTAATCATTATAATATCTTATTTAAGTTAATCTTAAAAACTATTTTAGTAGTCAAAACAAAGAATTGATAAGAGTTGACAAAAATTAAAAACTTAATCAAATTTTTAAAATCCAATCAGCTCTTTCTTTTTTATTTTATGTAACAAATAATTAACAAATAAGAAATTAAACACTTAATTAATTAATTAATTATTAATTTACTTAATTTCTTTTAGTCTTTTATTTTTTTAAATCATGAGTTTATGTTTATAATACAAGTTAGTTATAATTTAATTTTTTAATAAATTTATATAAATTTTTATTTATGACATCATCTAATTCAATTCTTTGTCAATTATTTGTCAAACCAGTTGACTTATAATTTAATAATTTTTTTGATCCGTTGTTTAGATTGATTATTTAAATATTATTTTTTTATTTTTTTATTTTTAATTTTTTAATTAGTCACTTTTAAGTTAAATTTGATTAGTATATATATATATAGATAATACTTTATTAATATAATTTAACGATTGATAAAAAAGATTAGATGTAATTTATATTTATTTTCTAAATGATAAATAATATATAGAAAATTATAAAATTTTAATAATATTTTATTTTTAGAAAAAAATGGAATGACATGACTCTCGGTTTATAAATTATTAACATACTATTATTTACATGTATTCAATTATTTATAAAATTTAAAAGAGAAATACTAACAAATATTTAATTAGAAATAAAAGTGAGTATAAGGGCTAAAATTTTAAATTCTAATAGTCTAATTAATAATTGAATGAAACTAAAAGAATAAAATAGTAATTTACCTTGTTGATGTCATTTATGAAAAAAAAAATCAAAATACAATCACAATTCATGGCATAGAATATAATACAAAATGAAAGTTAATATGAATTTTCAGAGTGACCATTATGGTGATACTAAGGAGTTGTCAGCATTTGATAAGTGGTTGACTATTTTTAGAGTGACCATCATGATGAATTAAATGGGATTGAATTTCTTCAAAAATTTTAATGCAAACGCAGAGAAGAGAAAAATGTAAAATTTATTTGTTTTATGTAAAATTTATGAATTATTATGTAAAGGAAGTGTTTTATTTTTAAATAATATAATATGACATCATAAAAATTAGTAACATCTTAATTCGAAATAAATATATATGATTTGGTTGTTACGATGTGGTGTAATGGTAGGATTTAAATTTGTCTCAAATTTAGAAAGTGATTATGTCAGTTAATACCGAAAATATTTTCTATTCCGAATAGATATGATACCCCCAAGTAAAACAATACGGTACCGTTTTTCTGGCTCAGGTTTCCCATAAGAAACAGACCACAAGGGTAGCTCAGTAATATTGACTTTTACCTTTTAAGCGCTGCTGTTAACCGTCGTTTTTCTGCTGGCACTCTCGTTCCAAGTTCTTCAACCGCCGTTTCCCCTTCCCTACCTATTGTTGCTTGCTTGCTTGCTTTTGCTCCATAAACTTTCTTCCTCAGTTCCTCCGTCAACGATTCTCAATCCCACTTTGTGTTCGTTTAGGGTTTAGGGTTTCTCTGATTCTCTTCTTCTGATTGTTTTTTTGCGTGAAGCTTCAACAGAGACAACATCATGCCAATGGTGGAAAAGCCCAAAGGGCATAAGAAGGTTTTTTTCAGCGAGGAAGATGCGGCTGCTCTCATACAGAGGTTTTCTTTCTTTAATTTCTTCAATTTTTGCTTGATTTTCAGGTTTATAGGTATTTACTGTGGTATCAAATGTGTGTAATGAGTGTTAAGGTTGTGATTTCGGGGCTTCGGTCATATACAGGTATGAGACGACCACGGTTTTGAGATTGCTGGAGGAAGTGGCGCTTTATCCGCATGCGAAGATTGATTGGAATGAATTAGTCGCAAAAACTTTAACTGGGATTTCTAGTGCCAGAGAGTATCACATGCTTTGGCGTCATTTGGCGTACCGTAATGCACTGCCTGAAAAATTCGAAGACGGGGCTCAACCTTTGGTCTGTATGCCAATTATCCCCTCCGAGCATGCTAACATGTTGTAGCCAGTTAATGTAAAAAATACAATGGAAACTTGAAAAAATTTAATCTGTGTCCGTCTCTGCGATGTTGTAATGTAATAATTAGTTTTCAAGCAATTTTAAGTTAAATATCTGTATGTTCATTGTACGTATATCTGTACTGGTTATGCTTTTAGCTTTCTTGAATTTATTGGCCTTTTGATTTGGACAAGTACAAAGGTCTTTTTCTTCAACACATTAGGAGTGTCGCCTCATATTCCATGAGCCCGACTTATTATCTCTTGTAGAAAAATAACATCTAATTCAACTTGTCACTGTTGAATTAGATTGCACCATGTGCATGTACAGTTGTTTTCTTACACCTATTACCCTTGGATTAGTTTTATATTCAAGCTTTGCAAAATTTACTTGCAGGATGATGATAGTGACTTGGAATGTGAATTAGAAGCATCTCCCCCCATAACCAGTGAAATGACATCAGAGGCAGCAGCATGTGTTAAGGTGTATTATACTTGCCAAGACTACTATATATAATCTAGATATCATAGGCTTTTAGTTTTTGGTCATTAATAATAATTACTTACTGCTTTCTTGATTGTCATTTAGTCAGATTGATAGTATATGTCATTTAGTCAGTTTTGGAATTACCTTCTTGTTTTTTGGAGGAACAATGGGCTTGTCCTGCTTCTTTGGATCAGTTTTTGTCAGTATACTACTGGGGTTTTTGCAGTGCGAAGGAGTTTGAGCTGCTTTGGAAGTGTGCTCTTTTTGCTTTCTTGTCAAGTCTATGGCTGGCAAGAAATAAATTTGCAGCAAAAATCTCTCCCCTCACACCTTTTATGAATAGAGTTGTTTTCTTTACTTCTTTGTGGGTGTCAATTCATGGGTTTTTTACCTGAGTTTCTCTCAGGGATTTACAGAGGGAAGCTCTCAATTTAGAAATTTTCGTTCTTGTTCTCTTTATTACTGTAAACCCAAAACCTTTCTTTTTTATTTTACTTTTCTCTGGCTAGCATGCTGTTTGATGGATTACCTCTCATGCTTGTTAGTAGTTGTGAGTAATGAGATTATGGTCGTCAGTCTATTGTCTATGTAGTTAGGTGCAATTATTCACTTAATGTGAAATATAGCAGAGTTTTCCTTACAGTTCCAATATTTGATTTGGTTAATGATCGTGTTTATTCTTCTTCAAATTTGACAGGCTTTCTCGTTTTTGTTTATCAGGTAATGATCAGTTCTGGTATGCTAAGAGAATCCACTCCTAGCAGCTCAACGATTGAGGCTCCATTGGCTATGACCGTTCCACTTTTTTGTTCATCTACAAGTCCTAATGAAATTTCTCAGACCTCATATTCAATGCAAGGATCAAGCATTGTTTTTCCTGTTACTGTTCAGAGACAAACACTACCAACTGTACCATCAACAGAAGGTATTGAAGCAAATAGATCAGCCAGTGGCAATGTGGCTCCTAAGAGGAAAAGAAACCCGAAACCATGGTCAGAAGAAGAGGACATGCAACTACGAGCTGCTGTTCAGAAATTTGGGGAAGGGAATTGGACAGCCATGTTGAAGTCAGATGGATTCCCTAATAAAAGAAGTGCTGTCCAGCTGGCTCAGGTTTTCTTATAATCCCTTGAAACTTGTGAATCTGCATGGTCTTTGTCCACTTATATTGTTTCTTTTTCTTAGTACGTATATATATATATATATATATATATTTTATTGTTGTTCCCTAGGTGCAAAATGTTCATGCTCACCTTTTTTTATTAATGATTACCAGTCTTATCTAATGATGCTTTTGTTCATAAGAATAAAGAAAATTGCAAGAAAGAAAGGAGGGAAATGCTTAGAAGTCAGAATATGTGAGATTTATCAAGTGGTCGTATTTATTCAAAACGTTACTCTTGTGTATATTGGGCCAGTGACCAGTTTCCCCTTAATGCAAAGAAATATTCTGCATTTGGCTGAAAGCTGCTTCTCTGATTGAATTCACTGGATAGATATTATTTATCAGCGAGCTTTATTGTTTTGCCATGAGTTTCTTATTTGTGATTTTTTGATAACACGCTGCTCTTGGAGTAATAACGTTATTTAGAACGAGGTGTGTCTGTCTGATTTAATCTTTCTCTGCACCATAAGTGCTTGTGATGGGGTAAGGGGTTGCCTTTTCCTTGTTTATGTAGCTATTAGAGCTGAGTCTGTTGACAGCTAACCTATTTTGGTGTACATCATGTTATTGGCATGCCATTCCTTGCTCCTCTAGCCCCAATCGCACAAGGAGAAGATTGTTAGTGGACGTCAGGGTTATTGTTACGTAGTACTTCTGTTTTTCCTCCAGTTTATTTGTTGAGTTGAAATCTGGTCACACTGAATGTATATACATGTTTTAATCCGTTGTCATCTAGTCCGGTCAGGATGTCTGGGTGTCACCCAGTTTTCCCGGGTTCAAATCCCGGCAACGGAGTTTTTTTCCATGTTCTTCAGATTCATATGGTTATGCCTTGTGTGAAGATCTGGTCATGCCGGAATGAATATTTGTATTCTGTTGATTACTCCTTGCTTATACTTTCTCTTGTGCTTGTTTCTTGTGAATTTATAATGTAGACTGGTTATGCCTACCTGTGATTGTTTTGTTAATTGCATCATTTTGACTTTATGTTTGCTCCTTTTCTACATATTGTCATGGCTTATCTAAATACTTGCAGAGGTGGGATGTCTTACAAAAGAAAGTTGGTAGTATGAATCCAGGAACTAACTCAACGGGCTCACAGTATACTGCAGAACAGCTGGCAACTCGTCACTCGTTATCCTTAGCCCTTGATATGCCATTCAAAAAGTTAACTGCAGCTGGAAGTACTGATCCTGGTGGTTATTTTTTCTACTTTTTACTAATTGCTTTTGTATGACAATAATAATTGAACTCCAGAGTTTGCAGTATTTGTCTGTCTCTTAGCTTGTTTTCTTATATTTTCATGCCCCTAACCATCAACCGTGTCTTGAGGTTCTATGGTTCTTGTAACTATTTGAGGACAACTCCAGGTTATAAAAATTGAACCTAGAAACCGTACTGGGGTCATGCGGCTCATGTCCTTTGTCAGTCAGCATGTGTTGGTATTTTTGGTGATATAACCATGCAAAATGTTTGATGGCAATCATTTGCAGCATTATGAGTGTTTTAGAAGTTTTTTAAATATTGTAATCAATCAATTTGTGATTTTTTGCTTTTATCAATTATAGGAGAAAACATAACCATGCAAAATGTTTGATGGCAATCATTTGCAGCATTATGAGTGTTTTAGAAGTTTTTTAAATATTGTAATCAATCAACTTGTGATTTTTTGCTTTTATCAATTATAAGAGAAAATATTCTTATTTTGATAAGGTGGTGAGATTACAAGATGCTGACAATATTGATGTATGAATCCTCTTACTGGTGCATGAGCTATTTAAGCTCATTGAACATTTTATAGATATTATCAATGCAATGAGGGCTATGCAAAGCATTCGAATAACTTCTGCATTAATTGCTTGCAGCTAGGGCACCCTCAACCACTGCAGCAAAAAATCCAGTGCAGCCTAGTAATACTGCTGAAGCCTCAACAATTTCCAGCAATTCCATACTAGCTCAGCATCCATCTCAGCAGGTTTTGTCCGGATCTCATGGTACCACTTCAAAATCAAAAGTAGCCCCAGAAAAAATAGCTGCAAAATGTAACATAAGTCCCGATTCTGCACTGAGAGCTACTGCAGTTGCTGCTGGTGCACGCATTGTTTCCGTATCAGATACTGTATCACTGCGCAATGCTGCCCCAGGAAGGGTTGCACATATTATGCCCACTGTTAGTTCTTCAATGAAGCCCTCAATTCCTGCTGGTTCACCCACCCTCCTAAAGGCTCGTTCAAATGTACCTGATATTACACCTACACCTGTGTCGTCCAGTTCAGCTGTTGCTGTCTCACCTGCTCGAGCATCCACTAACACTGTAAAAGCCACCTCGCCAGCAGTTGATAATCATCCTCCCACTGTTTTGTCAAATAAATTATCTGAACAGAACAACGGTGTCAGCTCTGTGACAAATGTTGTTCCAGTAAAGGAAGAAGTCAATCCCACAGAAGAATCAAAAGTTTCAGATCCTAGCCTTGTACCAAAGGAGAGGGTCCAAGAAGATGGATCTTCTGTTATGAAAAAGACGCCAAGTGAGGAATTTCAAGATGATAGAGCAGTTTCACAAAATTCAGTGCAACATGAAAATCAAAGGTCTGTTGTGAAGAACTCAAATGATGTATCGAACATGGAGACAACTGAGAATCATCAGATAGCTGTTGGTAACAGCCTGGACAAGGGGATTCGAGATTCAACACATAACAAGACCGTGGATTTGCCCGTCAATCATGAAGGCGAACATCATTCTGCAGATATTGGCAGCTCTAAGGGTCAAAGCAGCATTGTACAAGATGAAAGCAGCAAAAATCTGGAATTGCCGAGCTAGTAAGAACCGTTGTTTGTGCAGATAAGTAGGTCTTTTTGGTTAAAATATCTGGATTTCTGACTCAAGTTTTGGTAGAATTGTTCCAGGTGTAGTTTTGTCTCAATCTATTCTATTTTGAAAAGATACGTATATTCTTTTTTTTTTTTTTTTGGCAAGTATATGCTTTTAATTGAATAATTTGATATTTAAAAATTTAAATGTCGCATCTAGAAGGTGGAAATTAGTTAAGGGGTATATCTGCCCTGCGCAGCTGCGCGCTGCTTATTCTTTTCTCTTTGTTTTGAAGTATTTGAAATAGATAGAATATTATATAATATAATTAAACAAAAATGTTAAATTTGACCCAGGCAAAGGAGCAATTGAGATCACAAGAGACATTCTCATGTTCTCCTTCAAAAAATAAAAGAAAAAACAACACTTGCACAAGTTAAAATAATTGTTGAAAACTTTGTTTGGACCAGCGGATCATGTTTTGGTATTTATGGTTTTTCGTATCTGAACTACCACAAAAAACTTAAAGGAGCCTCCATACCCGAACTATAATTTTATACATATCACTTTTTTTTTTTTTTTTGGTAACTATAACCTGAAGTTTAGGAAGGTGAGAAAATCATCTGCTCTCTCATTTAGTATGTATATACACACACATACATGATAGGAAAGGATTGTCCTTTGATGAGAATACTTAACCCATCATTGCAACAATTACAAACAAAAGCAATCTTGAAAGCTGGGGAAAAGAAAAAAAAAAAAGAAAACATAAATATCTCTCTCGTTCTATTATGAAACGAAAAAAACATCAATCTGTTTCACGTTCTATTGGGAGATTACTAGCAGCTGCAAGATCACTGTACTGTTTCTGCAGTGTTGGATTCACACATGCAAAGAGGGATGACTGCTTTTGCTTCTTTAACTTAACTCCAAACAAGAAAGATCTCAACGGTATCCTTGCACGGCTTGATGAGTCTTTTTTGCGTGGTTGATTATATTTGTTTATACCTAATGCTTCATCCAGCTCAGCTAGTGTCTTCTCAACTTCATTTTTCAGCCCTTTCACAAGACTCAGGCCTGCTTGAAGTTCACTGGCCACCTTGTTATTCTCTTGTTTCATGTTGAGAATTTCACCTTGAAACTTGGCAGCTTGATATCCGCTTAGCTCTGCCTTCTCTGCTTCTGAATCTGCATTCGAGGAGGCTCTTGTAATATCATCTTGGATGTTGCACAACGATGAATACCTTCCTTGCAATTCATCCTGCAATACTGCATTGTGCTCCAGCCAAAGTGACAGTTCTGTTCTTATTTCCCTCATGTGCCTGAAAATCGGACGCATTTCAGATTGCATCCATTGTTGTCTAGCAGTCGAATTCCCTTCTGATCTATTCTTATTCTTGATTTTGAAAAGTTCTGCTTGTAAATCCTGGATAGAATTTTGAAACTTCTGAATCTGATGAACAGATGTGCTAAACCTCAGCCAGAACTCGAGATTCTCCTCCAGCAAATCATCAATGTCTGAACGGAATTTCTTTTCCAAGTTTGAAAGGCCTTGTCGATTATCAACCTGGTTTAATCGGACCTTTAATAGGTTCTCCTTTCTAGAAATGTCTTTCAAGTTCCCCGATGATATGCCAATTATTCCTGTGATTTCAGCATTTTGCTCAGCGGCAGAAGTTCTGGCCGCCTTTGCATCTAAATACTGAGATGCAACGTCTGGGTCCTGCAAATTAGATGCTTCGGCTGAACCCTGGAAAAGCCCTTCCTGTGGTGTATATTTATATTCAGTGTAAGTGGTGAATGGACTCTCATCCGGATTTGATTCTGGACCATTTAGCTTGTGATGTAAAAAGTGTATCTCTTTATCCTTTGTGGCAAGTGCACCCTTCAGTTCCCTCACCTGAAGTGCCAATTCAAAAATGCTGTCCCTATTTTTCTTTTCCACATCATTCAGCTTTGCCCTCACATCCTTATAGTTCAATAAAACTGATGTGTACTCTTCTAAAAGAATCTTCTCTCTGTCA
Organism: Saraca asoca; assembly: GCA_026873985.1. Taxonomy (NCBI): domain Eukaryota; kingdom Viridiplantae; phylum Streptophyta; class Magnoliopsida; order Fabales; family Fabaceae; genus Saraca; species Saraca asoca. Next base: position 6,694 of record JANHAO010007882.1, on the reverse strand, counting down.
TCTAAGCTGTTTATGAACATCTGCCTCCAGTTCGGTTGATCTTCTTCCCCAGCCCCCAAGTCTTGCGACTCAATGTCAGGAGCACTTACTGTGTCAGACAAATCTTCCTTATAATCCTTTTCCTGCTGTATTAGTTTTTGAATCCTTCCGGGCACAAGGTTAGCGTTATTAATGAGATTTGCAGCATTGTCTTCTTTCTTGTCCTTTGTTGTGCTGAAATCGTCCAAGATTGCTGAATCTTCAACAGACAATTTACGATGTTCTTCAGACTGCTTTCCTGGTTTATTTTTGGAACTTTTCTTCTTGTAAAGTACCAAGTTCTCTGTTTCCTCGTCTGGCTTTACATTTTGCAATCTTCCGGAAAGATGCTCAAGGTTACAAGTAGCTTCAGTAAAGTGTGTCTGGAGGCTATTGTCTTGGTGTCTGACATTCCTGTTAAGATCTTTAACTTTCTTCAACTCCTCCGCCAATTCTTTTAGCTTCTTGTTCATATTATCTGAACTTGCTATCAGCATTTCCTTTTCCTCTTCCAAGTTCTGTATATGTTTCTGAAGTTCATCTGTTTCTGATCTGAGCCTCCTCACCAAAGCATCCTGAGAAGAGACGGCTGTTTCCAGGGTAACAACTTTATTCACAAGTTCGTCAATTCTCTCTGCCATTTCTGTAACAGTTAAAGAGCTATTTGAATCTAGCTCAAGTTTTTCCTTGATCTTCTCCCGCAAAAGTCCCATATCATGCGTTTCTTGATCCATTCTAGCCATATCTTCATCTATGATTCTGTGTTCTGATCCTAAATTATCAGACTTGTTCCAATCACATATGTCTTGGTGACTCATATGTTTGGAAATAAATTCATCTCTAAGTTTCTCAAACTTCTCATGAGCGTCCTTAACCCTTTGGTACTCCACTTTGGCTTCTATTGACGACTTTGCTTGTATCTCTTTCAACTTTGCCAAGGTTTCATTGCATGATCTTAGTGCGGTGGCTGCCATTAAAGTCCGTGCATCATCATCCTCAATGACCGTACCAATGCCAAACTCATCTTGTAAGCTGCAGACTCTTTTTTGCGTTTCCGTGATCTGATCTTCAATTTCCCAGTACTTGTTATAGGCACGTTCATACAAGCTTCTCACGAACTCTTTCTCAGTTTGTAGAGCCAAAATATCTTTCTGAAGCCTGTCAATTTCTGATAACGCCTCAGCCTTGCTGAGACCTGAAATTGGAGTTGAGACATGTCTTGAACTGCTGGTTAGCCTCCTGAGCGGAACCTTCCTGGAAAGCAACATGGATGGGCTCCTGAAATCTTTCTTTGGGGTCTTTGGAACTTTTGGAATGTTTGTTTTATTTTGTGTTGAATTGTTAGGATCATTTGATGGTGATGTTGGTGTTCCTTGGCCAATTTCTTCTTCATCATCTTCTTCCATTTGATACTGAACTCGGTCTGGGAAAACGCTGGCAATAGTGCGGTTTGCACTCTGCAGCTCCTTGGATATATGGTCATATCTTTCGGCTAATGCTCTGTACGCCTTGAAGGATTCTTCCACAAAGGCTATGAGCTCTGGCCTCTTTCTGTAGTACATTTCTGCCCTTTTGGCAAATGAGTCCCCATCATCATCAATGATTTTGAGGGTCTCTGCCACCTTCTCCTCCATATCTGTTATTTGTGTTTGCGTATTAGTACTGAATTTTATTGAAAACTGAAGGCAGAATTTGAAGAAAATGAAACTCACTGCTAGTATCATATCATCCTTTGTTTGTTAATCATTTTTCACATAAATTTATATGTGATGCTCAGGTTAGTATGATTTTCCCGTTGCTTTGCTTCTCAAAAATTCAAGAAATAATATTACATTCATGTTTTTTTACCATAAATGAACCACTGAACTTTCAAAAATCCATGTTATATATAATGTAATAAATAGTATGCAAGGTGCACCATACTTAACATGCACCCATTCGATTTGCACTATTACCCTACCATGACACTTGTATGTCCCTCGTGATATAAGTTGCTAAACACTGAATAAGCCAACAATTGATTCAACTTAACTAAAAATTTATGTTGACAATATACAAGGTAACTCATGAGATGATACAATCTTAAATGACTTCAGAGAATGAAAAAATTATTTAAAAAATATTAATAATTAGCAATGATTTTAATTATTTAATTGTTATCACAATGATTATGAAAATAATGTATTCTATAATAATGTAAACTAGTGGAGCTTCGTAAATTATTTTAACGGGAGATATATAAATAATAATTATTAGATATATTTGTTCATAACACTTTCAATAACTGTGATAATCATGATTTAATTTTCTTGAATTCCCTGATCAGGTCTTGACTCTGTCACTAATCAAATCACAAAATATTAATAAATTCTGAACATAAATGTGAAATTCTGTTGGGAAATAAAAAAAAATGACATTCATCATGTTTGAATGCATGATTCCTGCCATCTTAATGCAAATTGAAAATAAAATCTCCATAATTTCCATAAAAAAAAATTTTGAGAAATCAAGAGATTGATGAGAATGTGGGTAATTTAAAATGGCCTGAAAATTGATTATTCCATCTTTAATAATTCTTAGTGAAACTGATAATAGTGGGGAATCATCTAGATTGAACAAGGGGGAAAGAAAAAAAAAAAGACAAATCTAAATACTAAGAGACATACCTTGGAGGCTTTGTTCCAGCCATTTTGATTGCTTTGTCCTGATGTGGCTTGCCCACCACCATGAATATGCATTGCTTGCTGCCCTTTGTAACATCTTTCTCTGGGGTTAACAATCAAACACGTTCAACCCATTAAATTATAGCCTCAATGATCTCAATGAACACAAGGAATAAAAAAAAATGGTGAAAATGATAAATAAAAAACACAGTAATGCATGATCAGAGAAATGGTATGATTTTCATGAAAATGGTGTGTAAAGAAAACTTGAGGGACAGAGAAACAAAGGTCAGTAAAAATGTCTTGTTACGAAGAAATTTTTACTTACATGCTATGTATTATATAAAATTAACTACAAATTAATGCATAAAATTACACTTAAATATTACTGATTAATTGAATTTAAGTGTCAGTTTGTAATTGGTTTTGTGCGATACTTGATCCGTACCTAAAAGTTTCTTTTTCCCATTGGGCAGACATGGAGAGGAGGATACTTCGCCACAAGCATAGCTTTAAGGTTGAAATGCTCAAATTTTTGGAGGGCTTCTGTTAGAATTTTTTTTTATTTTTCTTCACTTGGGAGTTATTGGTTTTGCCAGATTGCAAACTACGAAAAAGGAGGGAATTTTTTTTTTTTTTTTAATAATAGACTGTTGCTGGCCAGTGGCCACCATGGATAAAGTTATAAGATCTTGTTCCCATTGTTGCAATTGTTTTTCGGTTTTAAAACGATTCTTAACAATAATAATAATAGATATAGTAAATATTTGATGACGTTCTGAACAATTAGTTTTTGCTGAATTCTAGAGAAATAAGTGATTGGCAATGTACAGATTTAAAGCTGTTTGTTCTTGGCTACAACAAGTAACATTGTAATTTTGTTTAGGCTTAATTATAATTTTTTATCTCCTAATTATAAAATCGATCTTATTAAATATAATATTTTATTTTAGTAATTTTTATATACAATTAAACCAAATTAGATCTTGTTAATAAATTCTGTTAAATTAAATATTAAAAATTAAAATTAATATATAAAGTTTCAACAGAACTCTATTTTCACAATAATTAAGAAGAAAATTAGTGAATCATAAGATGTTAATGATCAAATTGGTGATATTTTTACATTATTAGTGTGTCATGTCATTTATAATTTTTTAACTTATTAAGATAAATTTTACTAATTTTGTCTTACAATAATTGTCTATTTGGAGTCCCATTGAAAATTTTTATGTTAATTAAAAATTTTTGTCTTCATTTTGACACAAATTATTAATTTGGACTTAATTTATTTTAATTTATTTTTAAATTTGTTACTCTTTTTTGAGAAAATATTATAATAATATATATGTCTATAGACTAATTATCAACAGAAAAAAAAAAAAAAGAGTTGTGGTTGATTCTATTGAAAAAATTGGAAAATGACTTTTAACACAAGTGGAAAATTCATGGATCATGTAAACAATGTCATAAAACTGGTCGTTTTGGCAAATATGGATTTTTCCATTTTAAAATAGTAGTTTATCCTTTTTATACTTAGGATAGATCAAAATTTATCATCTGCATGTTCATGTTCATTTAAATAGCTACGAGTATTTCGCTCATTCTATTGTTTTTTACGGTAATTACCTAACACTGTTTTGATTTCTTCCTTTCCATTCGGGGCGAGGAGGGAGCTTTCAGAAAAGTGTTAACAATTCTCACACTATTTTAACCTTTGTCTGTTTTATTAAAAAATATTTTTCACATGAAGAATTTTATTTAGTTGTATTTTTAATTCTAAAATATTAAAATTACATCAAATATTTTATTTGTTTAATGTTATATATAAAATGATGATAGAAAATATCGTCTATTTTATTTTAGAGAATAAGTTATTTCTCTTGCATTATAATATCATATATTATTTTATTAATAATAAAATATATATTTAACATGAAAATCCTCTACTTAATATATATACCAATAAGATTTTTTTACGAAATATATTTTGTTGACAAAACAACTCAGAGTCTTGAACACATTAGTTATTGGTATGCTATATTTATGGTTCTTGCAATATTTTTTTGGTGAAAGTGGGTATATACAGAGTCAAGCTAAACCTTAATATTTTTAAGCTAGTTTATTTAATAAATGAACTGGCTTGAACTTGACTTGTTTAGCTCGTTTTCTTCACTTATTCTTATTAAAAAAATAATTCAAGTTTATGAAAAAAAGAAGTAGAAAAGCTAAAAAAAGTTGCAGAAAACTTTGATATATTATTGAAACAATTAAGATGCTGAATTATATAAGATTTACTCTAATATTTTATTTGCATAGAGTTCATCAGAAACATACAGATTATAAAATCCTTAACTTTGAGTGCATTATAAGTAAACCTATAGTATAACCTAATTATTAATATTATTGTATAACACTCCCCTTCAAGTCGAAACTTATAAAACTAAAACTTATTACATAAATTTTAACTCTAAAAAATAAAAAGCAATAAAAATAACTATATAGAAAAAATGAACTTCAAATTCTACAAATGGCTTGCAACAAACACAACATGCAAACAATTCCTCCTAAATAACAATACTCAAACCCCAAAAATAACGTTAAAATCTCAATAAATATAATTTCTAGAAGTCTTCAGCCAACTACCCCTATTTGCTCCCTTGACCTTCCTCTAGTTGTTCTCCTCAACACAAACAACACAGCTTCTAAAAGTCTTCTGCTAACTTTTCTAAGCTACTCCTTCAACTCAAAATCATCAAAATCTATTGTTGGAAATACTCCATCAATACTATCACAAACTATATTGCTCCCAAGTTGCACTCATAAAAGCAAGAGATGGATTAAAAAAAAAACAAAACTCATCAAAAACTAATCCACTACCAAGCAGCCAAAACTAGTTATCTAAACCATATCAAGGATAACCTCACTAAATTTGTGCAAACACAAGTCATGCTAAACAATACTTTAAATCACATTAAGACACAAAAATTTATTAAATAGTGTTTCAAATCATATGAAGACACCAAAAGTTATAAGTCATCAAGCAAAGCTTAAATTACATTAAAGCACCAAAAATCACAGGTTGCTAAACAATGCTTCAAATCACATGAACACACCAAAATTTGCCTAACAATCACCACTTCACTACTCTTTTTATGCAAATTCATAATAAACATAAGATAGCACCCCTAAAAAATCTCAAAGTAATCATAATCAACTTACCAAGGGATCAAATCAAAGTACATGCATCCAAAATAATAATTTTAATATGGCAATTACAACAACCATGTGATATAAAATTTGAACAATGGCCAAATCACAAAAAAAAAAAAAAATTAGATTGGCAACATCCAATCAGTAATACCACAAAATAGGCAAAACACACTTCAAAACCTAAAATATAAAATTATTTAAATCTGTTCCAAATTGTTCTTCTGAGCAACAAATGCAGGTTACCCAGATTTAAATCGTACTAGATCGAGGTAGAGAAAACCACAAAAACTATCTTTGACAATGTCAAATCCACCAAAAATGAATTCAAACAATACCAAGTCTCCCAAATTGAAACAAATACATAGTCAAGCTCTTCTTGAGTAATTACTATGTAGATTTCTTTATGAATTACAAATATTTAAAGCTAATGCATATAAGATTTGTGAAACCCATCTTGAAGGGATTTTTGTAAAATAATTTTATTTGATAAACTATAATTTTGTAGCTTATGTTTCAAGTGTTATGATCTACTCAATTATTTTAGTTATTACTAAAAAATTTAAGCTAAATTAATTAAGAATTTAATTACTCGTTAATTACGATTATATAATAAATATCTGGATTACTGTGTGACAAAGTTGTTGTTAGTCTGGATGGGTGCTCTAAACCAATTTGATTGAGTTCTAGCGCATCCTGGACTATACATTCTGTGTAATTGGATATAAAGGTTGTACATTCATCTTATATTGCATTCATCATGTATTGCATACGTAAGATGATGTCCGTGGTGAGAAGTTATC